>JARWCS010340716.1:0-11571 GCA_034783895.1 Geukensia demissa | reverse complement strand
GTTTGCCGATCAGAAATTCAAACTGGCCACCATGACGAAACTTATTTTAACATTGGACTCTATGGAAATTTCACATTTTTGTTTTCTTTTCCCAAATGGCTGTACAGATTTAAACCTTACTTGGCAGAAATGTTAGGCAGGTGGTCCTTTAACAGATTTGTGAAATTGGTGCTGATCCAAAATTCATCATGGCTGCCAGGGCTAATTATGCATTCTGATTGTTCCAAGTTTCAAACATCTTCTTGTCAGAAACTACAAAGTGGATTGGATTGTTAGTTTGCATGAATGATTGGTAGATGATCCTGTACTTAATTTGTAAAACGTTTGTCGAATGGAAATTCAAAATGGCCGCCATGACAAAACTTATTTTAACATTGAACCCTATGGGAATTTTACATTTTTCGTCTTCTTTTTTTTGGAAACATTTGTTTGGATTTCAACCTAACTTGGCAGAAATGTTAGTCAGGTGGTCCTTTACCAGAGTTGTAAAATTTGTGCCGATCCCAAAATCAACATAGCCGCCAGGGCCAATTACCGGTATGTATTCTGATTGGTCCAGTTTTCAAACATTTTCTTGTCAGAAAATGCAAAGTGGAGCCTCTGGTTAAAAGATTATGTCGATTGTCCTGTTTTAGGAAGTTTCACATTTTATATTTTGGGGTCATTTTACAGCTTCCGTTATGGTATGGACTCCAGTTCATTATTGAACCGTTATGGGACCTATAGTAGTTTAATTTCAACTGTTATTTGGTGGATAGCCGTCTCGTGGAAAATCATGCCACATCTCATATTTTTATTATCTTTTAAAAATACAATATGGCATCTAAGAATTTGGATTTCTAAGTTTGTTGGTATTCAGACTATGTGTAATTTGAGATAAGGCAAATGATAAGTATAAGACTACAAAGATAACTATTTTATTTCTACAGTCAAGTGCTAATACATTATATACACCAAATATGTACAATTTAATTCATACTAGACAAAATTCTAAAGCAGGAACGTATTTATACTTTAATGATTTAAGCATCTTAGCTTGTTGGACCACAAATTTCAACACGTTGATACTGGAGCATCTTTCCGAGAGCGCTGACAACGACTGTTTCATTTCAAATCATTCATTTTCTTTTTTAAAACATGGAACAATTTTATTCAATTGCCAGGTTGTAAAACAATGAAAAATACATGAGTGCTGTGTTCGCTCTTGTTGTGCAATTTCCAGAATTTGTTCCAAAAGCTATATCCAAAGAAAACATCCATATTTTGTTAATTATCCTCTAATTTTGTAAGTATTTTGCAAAATTACCATTTGTTCACACATCAAATAGCAGAGTGTTCATTCTGGTTTTGCACATTCTAATTTTAATACCAAACTGTAAAAAAATGCAACGCTTGGGTGCTGTATTTTCCAAGGCTATCCGCTTATTCATTCAGTTACATGCACATAATATAAATGCCTGAACATTTTTCCTAATGTCAATGCCATGAATGTACCGAATCCCTAATTAAGGGCTTATTGCCCTTCTGACAGTAACATTTGTGATTCAATTTTAAAAGGGGACCCCAGGAGTATTTAAATGAAAAGAACGCCCAGCGCATGCATTTTGCATATTCATATCCTTTTGTATTACTACACTGCTTGTGTATTTTCTATCTATGCTCCGTTAAGTTTCACGGTTTAAAATTTACAAAGCAGATATTATGAACATCGAAAAACTCAATATTTCTGCTAATATTTCAAGAAAATCCTCGATTTTTAAAGGGTTTAAGACATACCTTTCACATTTCAGTTTCCTGCACGATATACTACATACGCCAAAAAGCGAAACAGTAGGTTCCTCGAGATTTACATGTATACTTATCTAGGAATTTGAATACTGCATCGTCTATCTAAGTATTGCCCCCTCCCCCTTTTTTCAAAAATGCATTTCTTATCGGAACGACTTCCTTCTCTTACCTGATATAGCTCATGACTAAGTTCTATGTAAACATATTAGATGAACTGTCCAATACGCTTAGCAACAGTAGCAGTGTCAGTACCTTGTGGGACTTTTAAGATCGCACTTTTACTCTCAACTATTTATCGTGTATTCTGTGATACACTGGCTACTGTAGATTTCTTTTTGGGCCGATTTTTCAATAAATATCATAATTAATCGTTAATTAAATTTTAAAAAATGTCAAAAAGACATCAAATTGTCAGTTATATCTGGAAGTAATATTACTCCCAGGTTATACCGTGAAAGTATACCATCGGCTGAATCGTTTTGATGTGTAGTTTACCATGTGATATGAAGTGTTATATAATTTTCAAGTGCAAATAAGTAGTAAGGCCACTCCAAATTTATTTCTAGTTCTTTGGATTTTGAAGTGATAATAATAGGCGCGAGCGAGCGAAATTTTTAACCTCAAAAACTGATGCGAAAACAAGTTTAAAGTTTTTTCCTTTCTTTTTGTATTTTTTAGGAGCGAGCGAGCAAATTTTTATTTTTATATTTTGGAATAACGAAGAAAATATCTAAAAATAAAAAAAAAATGGAGCGAGTCAAGTTTTTTTTTAAATTTTGAACCCATTATACGAGGAGCGAGCGACTCCGATGGACTATTAATTAATTTGGAGTGGCCTAAAAATAATAATTTTTTGGTGGTAAATACATTTAATTCCGGATAACTGCCGGGAAAGCAAAAATCTCCTCTTACTGTTAATTTTTTTTTTGGAATGGGAGACCAAGTTTCATTGCAACATTGTGCAACGGATTTTCAAAATAAACGGACATGTACTGCCTTCTCTTTCATTGCGGAATTTTATAAAGCATATTGATGGAATGGGGAACACGTGTATGTAGAGGTGGACAACGAGGATAGACAGTTTCCAATTCCTTATTTCTCACCCATAACTCCCATTTTTTGCACTCCCAACTTTCGGTTCCCGTCCCCAATTTATTACAAAGTCCACAAGCATTTAGTGCTCAACGTCAGGCATGCTTTTGATGTTAAAAGGTAATGATGCAACTTTGTTCTGGCTAAGATTGTTCTCGTGTGTGATCATGAATTTGATTCCAATAAACGCCAAGGAAAATTTCGTTCCAGTGACGAAAGGGAAACTGAAGTTGCAAAAGAAAAACCACCCGTTTTAGACAATTCTTCTGTTAACAAGACCAACTGACCCTTAAAACAGGCCGCTTTATTGTCCAGAAAAACCACCCGTTTTAGACACATCTTCTGTTAACAACCTGACCAACTGACACTTAAAACAACAGACCGCTTTATTATCCAGAAACCCCAAGTTCTTCGGGCAAACGGACCTCATATTCTGTTCTAGAGTCAATGTACTAAATACTGTACTATTATTATATGCCAATATGGAATTGGCATTTTGGGGAAAAAAAAAGTTTCCATGAAGTGTAGAAAATTACCTTTTGAATACAATGAATAATCCTGTTTGATCAATTTAAATAAGAAAACAGTAACTTGATTCAGTAAAACATTTTCCTAGTGGTTGTTCTGTGGGTAAAACCTTGCAAAAGGAAATTCAATAATTCTGCAGTCGAAATTTAAATTTTGAAAAACGTTGTCTAACCTGTGTTGTTTATGTTATTTCCTAATAAATTTCTCAATTCTGAATCCAAACATCTGAAACTCACTTATGGTACAACTGACCCTGTTATTATTTTGGACAAATACTGGATCAGAAATACACCATTCATTATTACTTCCCTACCTTCATTTACTCCAAATGAGCCATTTCAATATCCAGGAAAAATATCCATCTATTCTAATGTAGACTTTTTATGAACATCTTGAGGATTTTCATCGACAATTGTTGATAAAAGAACATTATTGTATGAAAAACTAACCATAAAACATGCTAGAGTTATGACTGAGCTAACTTCTACACTAGAGGATCAGTCGGCTGAGTTTGTCTCTCCGATATCAATTGGTCAAGGGGATAAATTACAAAGGGCAATAACATTTTTGCAAAACACTTTACTGGAAATCCCCATTAAATACAACTTGAAATAGAAATATCAAATTTGTCATTTTTCAGCAAGAAGTCTTATTTGTCCCAGTCCCTACACTTAAAATCTTAAATAACTTGCATTCATTTTCAAAAAGTTGCCCTTTGAATCATTACACACCTGAAAAATATTTTTCCAAAAAATTGTTGCTTTTTAATCATTTTAAGGCCAAAACAAGGCACTTACCACACCTCGTTTTTTCATTAACTTCAAAGCCTTAGGTGGTTTCTAAGAAATTATTTTCATTTCTATAATTACAATTAATCTTGATTATTTATTTGCATTTTATCATTTGCTTTAGCTTTATCTTGGGAATTGGCGTTTAAAAACCAACCAACCAAAAATGGAGCCATATTTGTTTTTCGACTAAACAAAATAAGGAACCTCCCTGGAACACATTTTTCATTTTACTAAGCAGATTCTAAGGAATAAGGTTTGAACCTCAGTTTATCTGATCAATGTTACTCGACCTTCTAATTCTGCAATTTAACTGTATGATAATTTCTTGGACAACTTTTAATGTTCTTACAGAAAACAAAGTGACAAAAATAAATGTCCATTGATAATAACGGGTATCAGCTTTCCTGTTCAATTGTATTTAACCAAGGCACCTGGTGAAAAGTGTGACTTAATTGCATAATAACTTAACACTGGACAGTGCCCAAAACCATTACCTGATGCTATTACCTGTATATTTAAAAGAAAGAATATGGAATATATGACAGACACAATCCACATCTTCTCTGGATTTTGCACTGTATAATTTCTCATTAATCTGTTTTGGAAAATTTAATTAGGGGTGTTTCCCAAATCCACAGTTAATAATCACAAGTTATAATTATTGGGGGAGACATTCTATGGTATCTGGAAGTTATGCATCCCTTGGCCAATGCTGTTTTTGAAAGGTCAAATACAAGAGACTTCCGGATCATCTGTACTTGATCTGGCGGCAATTAGTTATTGCACCAGGAAATCATATGGATTTTGCGCCATTAACATGGATGATTCTTTCAAAGTTCTGGTTTATTTCGCTTATTTTCAGGGAAGGTTTTTAAAACAGATTTGACCATCAAGAATAAGTGCTGCCACACATGTATTGGTGGTCAGACAGGGACCATATAGTCAAAACTGTATAGATGCTGTACAATTTATGCTTCAGGCCAAGTTCCATAAAAGATTATATTAATGTAAATAGATAAAAGATGGATGTCTAGTGACGACAAAAGCTCATATGACCTTTGGCTAAGTGAACTAAAAAATTCAGATGCAACATTTCAACTCTTCTTAGATTTCTACATATTAACATGATCCTCCCATTATACCCTCATTATCAACAAGTGTGGACACAGATACATCTACACTGAATGCTAAATTCATTATGAAGAAAAGAACATAACCACAGAAGCAAGCCTAAATTAAATGTATTCAAGGATATATAACAAAAAAATTAACCCTAGTCACTGACCATACAAATGTGGACATGTGACATACAGTAGAATGACGTGTGCAACCAGGAGTGAAAAGGCAGCAAATGTTGTTAAATCTTATATACATAAACTTTATTCCTGTTTTATTTGTAGTATGTGATCAGTTTATAATCATGGTGTGCAAGTCATATCCCCCCTTGATGTTCCATGATTGGAATAAAACCTCTTCTTTACCGAGATCAGACCTGATCTTGGAAATTTAACCAAAGTATGATCAATAGGTCATGGACATGAAATGTCCCGACTTGTACCTATACTTCATATGTATGCCAAATGTGGTGTATACCAGTTTTTTATGCACAGATATTCATTAACCATGAAACTGAGGTCAAGGTCAGGTAAAAATGTCCACCAGACATACAACCAGGCCAAATATAGTTAGTTGGACTTCTACAGTTGTGGGTAAGCAGACTTACATGTGAAAATATTTAGCAAATTGGACAATTTTTATGAAGTCAATGTACCATAAATAAAAGGTAAAGGAAAAATATCATGAGTGACTGGCAAGTTCCTATACTATATGATTAACTATATATTGACAGCAAATTTAGTTATTGCAGGTTAAAAATGTATTGAAGCAATGTTTACATAACTTCCAGCATCATAGGAAGCAATATCTGGGTCCCTCTCTTGGGATTTAGTCCCAGACCAGAAAAAAACTAAAATGCATCATCTTGCAATGACTTCAAAATTAATACATGTAATTTAGCCAATGTTTGTTTGATAAATTGAAAATTGTTTGAAGTTGAAATTTCTAAAATTGTTAAGAGATTTTTGTATGCCAGTCAGTCAACATTTAGGGGATTATTTTAAAGAAGATTCTTCCAAAAGTTTTTCTGATTTATTTTTAGGTAGCTCATTGTAATAAACAAGCCACATTGACAGACCTGTAAAGATCATAATAAAACATTCACTCACACTCACTACTTTTATAATATAACACAAAATAAAGCCTTTTACTCAATATTTTCCTGTTTCATTTCTGGTCTTGAGCCAAAAATTACTCAATATGATAAATTATCTTAAATAATTTGCACTTTGGGAAACTTTCCACTTGATGTATTGAATAAAATATTGATAATTGTTTGTAATTTAATGTCACTTGTTCGTTTTCATAAAATATTAATTCATTCCAAACAGATGTATATCCTTTTAATTCAAAAGACTTGCTTTCACTACTTACAAAATGAACAGGAAAAAAAATTGCCCTTCAAATATCTTATCAAGGAAAATACATGGACATCCAAAAGCAAGCAAGGAGGTGATTTTTGTTTATATGTTAGTTATTTGGATATATTTGAAATGAGCAATGATGCTCAGGAAAATGATCATATTATCCCAACATCAGTTTAATCTGAATTACAATTTAAAGCTGGGCATACCATACATAATGAATTGTCATCAACAAGGAAATAACATTAGTCAATTTTGTTATACACAGGTATTACTTCAAAGCATACCCGTAGCCAGGGGGGGGTTCGTCGGGGTTCGAGGGGTTCGGACGAACCCCCCCTTGAAAACCAATAAGCACTATTAAACTCGCGATTCAGATTAGTCTGACTATTAATGTCTAAAAAACAGGACTTAAATGCAAAAACAGTGCCAAGAAATATCTAGATTGCAAGATTTTGCACCACATTCCCCAGACCAAAAGCTGTAAAGGTCACTTTGCGAGTCGATGTAACCCCCCCTTGAAAATTTCTGGCTACGGGCATGCAAAGGCGGTGCAAAAGAAATGGTCAGACATAAAGCATGTTTATGACCCAGTTTCAATTGTGAGAACATCAACAGACATTGGAATCCCCCTATTTAACTGCTACCTAGGACTATGAAATCCACAATGGTATTTGTTCAGTTGAGTGATACTGGTCATAAATTATTGATACATGTAATTAACGTGCAACAACATAGCATCCTGCATTTCATTTTGGGATGACAAATTTCTCAAGTACTTCCAGGAAATAAAATTTATATACAGAAAATGCCTTGTAATCCTCATTTGTTGTTCCTTCTCTACACTTCTATACAATATGTGACATTTAATAAAGAAACATTTTACTTTAATTGAGGTTCAGATTATAATGATCATCCTCTGCTTATTTCTTGTACAATTTGGGATTACTAAGGGCAACTAAATTGATGATGCATTTGTCTTCTTTAATTTCTTACAAATAACAAATTTATAATGTATTTGCTAGCGCAAGTTGTCATTTCCTAAATTAGATGTTTGTGACACAAACAATTTTTTTGTCAGTTAAGTAGTTTTAATGTCAATACTGTTATCATTAAAATCTTTCCAGCAAAATTGTAAAAATCTATTGAGTAAAAGACTCATCTATGTGCAGCATACACCATATACACCATACAAAAATCATTCATTGTCATGTAAAAACATGTATATACTCACACACACAAATAACACACTACAATCTTAGCATACATGTAATAAACTGTAAAAATGCAGCATCTGAATCAATGTTACAATCTATATATATTAATATTCCAGTTGCTGTATACAGTAAAACCATCACAACAAATCACTATTTTTAGAGTTTGGAAAAAATCACAGTGCATTCTTACTTGAAATTGTTAAATACCCAAGATATATATAATGCACACAAGTATGTATACAGCAGAAGTAAGATGTCATGCAAAATACTTCTTGTCGGACTGACATTTATCTGATGTCAAATAGCAGCAGTATCTTATAAAAAGTGAATTTATAAAAACAGTTTGCACCCTCTTCTTCTGTTGAATAAAATGAACACAATATGACCCATTGAGAGATAAAGTGTTTACAGCTATTTGAACCATCACTCACGCTTCCAATCACTCAGGACCACTAATATAATCTACTTGGTGAACAATGTTTAGTTTTACAATAAAAATGTGGGGCTGTTCTGAAAATGTTTCACTAGGGGTTTTAGAGGGTAATAATATTTAATTCTCTATGTGTGGTTGGGTTTACTTGAAAATTTAAAATAGAATATACAGAAATTCAATATATATATAAAATGACAGGGATCATAACCCCCTAAAACCACCCCCATGCAACTTTTCTGGAACAGCTGCCAATACAAACAAGAGTAAAAAGGTAATGAACATGTACAATTTTAGAGATGATCACAATGTCTGTATAACAACAAATGGCATGATTCTTCAACAAAACAATATGGATGACTCTGATATTCAGCAATGTTTTCTTGACAATGATAGTTTGTTATGCAAATGACTAGCCTGAAATCAGATTGAAATTTTCTTTAAAAAAAATTTACTGATACAATTTTTTTTAAATAAAGTTTTAACTTGTTCAACTAATTACAAAGTTGCAAAATTTAGCAGTGCTTTAAACTTTAAAAAAAAACTTGTAATTGCAGTAAAAATGCAATATTTCAGTTCAATCGAAAAAAAGAAAAATATGAGTAATTACCAAGAAGTCACAAGACAAAATCAACACAGGAAAAAAAAAGCTAAAAAAAACAAATACAATCATTCGATTTCTCCTTCTTCTAGCACTTTGTCTGGATCAGATGTCTTTGGTTCAACAGATTTTTCTACAGGTTCACTACTTTCATTTTCATTAGGTATACTTGGTTCACTACTATCAACTTTCTCTGATTGTTCAGGTCCATTAGTTTGTCCTTCACTAGTAGAATCTGCCACCACTGCTGGCACTGAAACATTTGCCTCTTCAGGGGCTTCACTTACAACATTGTCTGTTTCTTGTTGTGCCTCAGATGCTTCAGGTGCATCACTCCATCGAGACTTTCTTGTATGTTCACGATCTCTATCTCTTCTATCATTGTCTCTATCTCTTCCACGATCACGATCATCTCTACTACGATCCCGATCTTCTCTCCCACGGTCACGATCTTCTCTCCCTCGGTCCCTATCATCTCTTCCTCTGTCACGGTCTTCCCTGCCACGATCCCTGTCTCGATCACGGTCACGATCCCTCCTGTCATTGTTGCGATCTCTTGATCTGCGATCATCACTTTGTCTGTCATCTCTTCTGTCACGACGATCATATTCACCACTTCTACGATCTCGACCACCAAAACTGTCTCTGCCACCACGACCTCCACGATCCCATTTCTTTCTACTGCCAAATTCAGTTGGTAATGCATTCTCATCAAAATCCTCTTGATTTTCTTGGCCTTGTTCATCACTACCTCCCCAGCTGTCATCACTCCTATTACTTCGCCCACCAAAACCTCTACCTCTTCCACCCCTGCCTCGAATTTTGGTACTACCAAATTGTAATGGCAATGCATTTTCATCCCTTTCCTCCTCGCCTTCTTCTCCGCCTTCCCATTCACCTGGGCCTTCATCTGGATTCCTGTTGTCATCACGATCACGATGTCTACCATAACCTCTGCCTCTACCTCCATCAAATGATCCACCACGTCCACGACGTCTTGAATTACCAAATTCTGTTGGCAATTCATTTTCATCCCTTTCTTCTGGTTCATTTGGTTCATTTTCACCCTCTGCAGTGTTTTCAGAATCATCTCCCATTCCAGGAGGCCCATCAAATGGCTGTCTCCAATTATTTCCAGGTGGACCTCTAAATCTTGGAGGTCCACCCCTGCCTCTGAAGTTACCATCAAACTGCATTCGATTGTCAAACCTGGGACCTCTTGGGCCAAAACCCCTTGGCCCTCCAAATCCTCCACGACCACCTCTTCCTCCCATGTCAAAATCCATCAAAGGTCTAGGACCTCGAGGTCCACCCATACCTGGACCACCTCGACCCCTTCCTCTGTCAAACCCTCCTCTGCCACGACCACGTCCACCCCAATCATTTGGACTTTGATCAGGTTTGAGATTAAGTTTATTGCTTCCAAAACTCATGGGCAAGTCAAATTGCATAAGCTGTTCTTTTTCTTCAGGGTCCATCTCCATTTCTGCATTATCTTCATCCTGTGGCTTATCCATATCTCCTTCCATATCTGGTGCACTATCAGCCATTTCTGGTTGTTCTATTTTACCAGGAGGGCCGCTATTCTGTTGCCATTTATTGCCAGAGAAACTTTCACCTTCCGACTCTGGTTTCTGATTGAACATTGGACGGGGACCAGGACCTTGGCCCAACAATGGTCTAGGACCCATACCTTGCATTGGATTCATCTGTGCCCCTGGTGGATGTTGTTGCATCTGTATTGGAGGTCTCTGATTAAAATTAGGGGGCTGCATTCTAAACTGCTGAGCCTGAAAGGGCTGAATCTGAGGGAAGCCTGGTTGTGGTTGAAATCCTGGTCTGAACACAGTAATAGGCTGCTGGGATGCCATGGTTGCTGCTGCAGTGCTGGCCATCATATTTTGGATGTTCTGAGATAGCTGTAAACCTGGGTTGTTTGCACCTGGAGGACCAACCTACAAAAAATTATATGTATATTAGATAAGATTTATGTCAGAATTCAAAACCAACTTTTTTTTATAACTCTATGTTGATTGTTGTTTAATGCGCATCAACAATTTTTCAACGGAATATTAATCTTTAATTTGCAATGATTTTTCTCCAGTTTGTAGAGAATCACTTTTGTGAGAAATATTGCTTGCAAATACAAGCTGGTGTACAGTATAAATCAAATCCCACAGTATGTTTTACATGTTTTAGATGATATTTGGTGTGGTGTTTATGTGTAGGCGTTCTACATTAATGGTTATCATTGTTTAACAATTCTAAAATTTTTGTGCATTTCCTATTGGAGACGGCTCTTTGAAAATAGTGTAATGCAAATCTGTCTTTAATTGCTGAGTATCCAATGGAATATAACTAAATTTCATTATGTCGCACTAGTTTTACAACATAACAAATATAGTTGCTAAATTTCTGGAAAACCTGTGCATGCTAAATGTGTGTGGAAACAGGTTCTCACACTTACGCATATTAAAGATATTTTCCTTGTTCTGCTATTCTCTAGTTTTTGTATATGTCAGTGTTCTAGGATTCTTATTTCCCATTATCTGGGGCAAGTTAATTTGGGTAAGAAAAGTTAGGTACTATATTACACTTTCCTTTGTCAAGTTGAAAACTTCATGTGCTGTAAGGATTTGTTTAG
>JARWCS010340705.1:0-11574 GCA_034783895.1 Geukensia demissa | reverse complement strand
TAGTAATTTTATCTTTATAACATTAAGTATAGACAACATATACTGAGGTATAATAGATTATACACTTATTTACTGGCTATGAGGACAATAGCAAGTTTAAGGCACCAACTATTTCCTGACAAGAAGCTGAGAGGAAAGTTGGTGTTGAGAGGGACAATAAAGTTTCTATTGTTTGAAAATACATGTTCATATATATATATGTCCCTGGACTGTTTTAAAAAGTACAGGAAAATTTAGGCTGCTAGTAAATAGTTTTGAAAAAATACCTAATTTATGGTAATAAAAAATAAATAGAAATTACAAATATAATAATAATTAGTGTTATTTCTGTTATTTGAGGTACATGTATTTGTATTTGTGGTGGAATGAATTTTTTTTACATTAAATAGTTCATAAGATTCAAGCAATTAAAGGATATAATATGCATATATGTTAGCATTTATCATGATTATATTTAGTTTTATAGTATCTTGTGCATCATTTTAAATATTCAGCCAATGGGTATTATACCTTAAGTTAACATGATAGTTGTTAACCAGTTGCTCATATGTGAATGGCGTAAATATCATGGGACCAAGGAGGTTATACAACTCCTTGATAGGACTGTCTTAGACCACTTCTGCAGTCCATTAAGTGTTCTTTGCTAAAACAAAGGATAATGAGTAGTCAAAAGATCATTACTATAGTGTTTTATCCTTTAAAGTTATATTTGCTATTAAAGTAAAGATTCCACAGTTTAAAGTTGAGGCTAGGTAGCACCTAATTTTAAACTGACCTACAGTTATGCCCACAGAGATCATTATTCATGCTTTCCTGTCTGGTGATGAATGAATCCTAAATTGGCTTTAAAAAGAATCAGTGCTGTAAAACAGCAAGTTTCATGACAATCACTGTTTTAAAAAAATTAAAATTTTGCACATCTGTATTTTTAACAGAAGTGTAATATGTTGACTTGTTTTGGACCAATTAAAGAAATATTGTCACTAAATTTTTTAAATGTACATGCTGTGGAATCTGTACTTTAAAGCATTAGTTGTTAGTTAGCATGGCTTATTTTTAAAGCCCTTCATCAAGGTTAAGCTCATTTTATTCAGGAATCGTGGTTTGAGTTTTCGTCGCCGTTCAGGCTCTGACAGCAAGTTTTTGTGCTTCGCACGGTAAGTTATTTCCAATTAACCTATGCTAACAGCTTCTGCTTGCTTCTTCTACTATGTTTCTACTAATCTGGTAAAAATCGTAAAATTTATCTTAAAACAAATAGTGTTAAAGCTGAATTTCATGAAAAAATTTTCTAGCAAAAAAAATTCAGTGATGGATTTCACAAAGAATCGTAAGTCTAAAATTGATCAACAATATTATTTTGACAGTTACTTCACACACTTACGATCAATTTCAAACATAGGACTTTTTGAGGAATTCATAGCTGTTGCTTATTCAGGTGAAATGGTAATATGCAAATAAAAAATGGTATTTATATAGAGAATAACAATGCAAAAAGCTTTTAACTTTACAATTGGAATAGCTCAGAAAGTTTGAGAATAGGATTAGGGGACAAGAATACCATCAATCATTCAACAATTTGTATTAGGCCTTGCATGAGCATGAAAAGCATGGTATTTATAAACATCTATTAGTATTAACAATATTTTCAGTTGAATAACTTGATTTTTATGGGTGTAATTTATTAACAATATTGATTTTTCAGGAAGTTATTTACATATAAAAAGGTTGTGCTGCATTTTTCCACATTTACATGTTAATCATTATTTGCATCTCTGTGTTCAGGAATAGATAATTGTTATTATTACTCATCAGAATTTTTTTTGAAGTGCTTGACCAATGTTTTTATTTAAGGTTTATTTATCACACAAAATCAGGAAATAGTATCAGGTTTGTTAATGATAATGAGCACATTTTCAATTTTTTAAATTTAAAAAGTGAATATTACCATATAAGTACATGTATTTATTTTCGTGAATATTGAATAAATTGCAAATTTTTAAAGAAGATTAATACATGAATGATATGGCTTGCCAGATTTTAAAATTCATTTACATAGTACTACACAATATCTAATTTGCGAATATATTAATATCCTTTTAAAGCATTTTCTGAAAAATTAACTCCCACAAAATAGCCCATTACTTTAGTACAATTTTTTTTTAATATGGTATATTTTTAGACTTAATTACTGGTATCCAAAAAGAAAAACATAAAGTATGGCCAAGTTTCTGAAATGTAATAGTTTATTCCTTTCTGGTTATTTTAAGTTGAGTTGGTTTTTTTCTAGCAATATTTAGCGTATTTTGATGCAAGCTATTTGCTTCACTTATGCATAACATTTTTTGTGTTGATTTCGTTTCAATTACAGATCAGTGCTTCAGCTTGATAACAAAATTTCACACAAAAGAGATAACTGAAAAATAAGTTAACATTTAAGCATTAATTAAAGATGCCAAAATTATATTTTTCAAACTAGAATGTTTTAAGATAAAATTAGAGATGAAAATGAAATTGTTTTTATTTTCAAAATAAATAAAAATATAATTTTATATGCCTGCCATTTAAATATATTTGCAAAATTCCCAAAGATCTAATTTGCTTTATTTATTCAAGGCCAAATATGTTTAAGCAATTTGCCATGCCATATTATTTTTGCTTTCATTTGCCAAATAGAAACACCAGCATTTGATATTGTTAATTGTAATAGTTTTTAATTCTAAAATGAAATCATATACAATAAATTTTTGAAATTGAATTGTTTCATTATGAGTTTCCTATATCATTTCTTTACTAAAAGTATCAAAGAAGTTAAACAGCAACCTTTGAAATGAAGCTTTTTTTAAATGTGTGATATTTGTACAGAAACACAGTATTATTTTCATTTCTGGATTATAAGTTAAGAGAAGTAGAATGGAGAATTAGAACTTCTTTTTTAATTTGGATGTTTTTTTTTCAATATTGAAAGCAAGAAATTAACTTATAGGATTAAAAGACAATATTTTTTTAAATGTATGATTTTCTTATGACAAGTCTATGCGGACAAGGCAAATTGGACATAGATTTATAGTCCAAAAATACAGCAATAGAAAACAAATGAATTTTAAGAATTTACAATTTTTTGTTGCATTTTATAATTTTTTTGTTGGCTTTTTAATCCAGAAATGATTCTTGCATTTATTTTTGAATGTATTTTTAAACAGGTCCCAACCACTACAATCATGAGGACAAATTAGCATACTAATTTACCTGTATTGTTGATAAAAATTACGTAATTTGATTTGACCAACCACTTCAATCGATTGCATGGCATTGTGGACTACTATGTGTTTACTATAAGCAAAATGAACGTGGTAAAATGTGATAAATTGCATATTGGAAGCAAAATTTACTATAGCATTCAAGGTAACTCCTTGAAATGTGCATATATCATATGTATCAATGAAAACTCACCATACCAAGCAACATTGCTTAACTTGTATTTTATTACATATGTACAAATGATGTTTGAAAAGCAGTGTTCATACAACTTTCACCCAGACAATAGTGATCTACTGTCAACTCAAAGGACACTTACAGCTAAAGTACCTTTAATAATCAAAACGATATGTTGACAAATGGTTAAAGTTTTCTACAGGGTGCTTCTGTTCCATTTGTGGTTTCTGTTACACAAACCATATACCAGTCAATACACCTACTTATTAGTTTACCTACACTCAAATAAACTGCCAAGAACAAATTGATATCCCTACCCTGTATTCTACCGTTATACCCCTGCTCTCCTACATCAATACAAAATGCTTCCCTTTGATTTCATTTATGCTTAAATCGATGTGAACCCACTGCATAGAAAGGTCATCACCAGCAGCATTGCTCATTTTCCAATTTCCAATTTGTGTAGAATAAAAGACTCAAACTAAGCAATCAAATTTTTAGAGAGTGTATTCAGACTTAGTATACTCATAGACATTTGTTCATATTGGATCAAAAAGACAATGGTGTAGGCCATATATGTATTGACATTTAAAAACACTCCTTAAATATATCAGTCACTTTTTGTTCAATGATTCAAAAATAGCCTCATTATTGTTTGTAAACATTCAAAACAAAAGCAATATAAACATGCTGTTAATCTACCTTTTTTTTTTTAATAATTTTGCCTCTAAGTTCTGAACAAGCAATATTTTATTTGTGTTCTTATGCATGTTGCCAAAGTAAAATAGTCCATCATGCAATGCAACTCACTCACTGGTTAATCATCTGTGCATAATGTTATGAACATATTTCTTTGTTTGGCATTAATATATTATTATGCTAATACATTCAAGTCCACTGAAGTTAGTTTATGCGACCTGTTTAAGCTCAATCACTCCAACCAAAATGACTAAAACTTCATTGGTGTCTCAAACAGATTTTAAATTCTATTGAATATTTTGAAATTGATTCTTTAAGGCCACACCAAAATTATTACCACCCGGTAGTTATTTGGCTTTACTCAGTTAGCAAATGTTAGAAAATTTTCGTTACTTTTTCAGCAGTTTATATTATATTAATTTTTAAAAATCATTGACTCTTAAAAATCCTGAAAATATCACACACACACAAATCGGCTTTTCTGCAGTAACTTCAGGGTTGAAAACCAATTATTTTGTCATTTCAAGAAAGAAAATGAAATGAATAATTTGGCTCTCTTATACCTACTTTTATCACAAAAATCTGAAAAATTAGAAATAAATTTGGTGTGGCTTAATTTGAACAGTTTTGTTTTGTCATTTGGGTGTTTGAGCTACCAGAGTTTAATTTTCATGTTTTGCATCGAACAACATTATCACAACTTGTAAATATATGTTATACATGTTAACATAACAAATTTTAATACTTATACATGCATATACACATATCTGTTGTTCATGTTACGTGTAATATGTGAAAATTTCAGGTCACCCTCCCCTACACGATCAGCTTCCCCCAGCACCTTAGACATTTATTACAGGTAAATTTTTGTTGTTAATAAAAAATCTTCCTATTACACCCTTTTTTTCAAAAATTTTGTCACCTTCTGTTTCTAACCATGTTTTTATTCCACTGTGACCATTGAAATAGAAACCATGTGTTGCACCACTTCCTGTTCTGCCTCTGAGTAGATTTAGATCAATCAATCTGGCACCTGTAGTATTGAATGAAAATTGTGCAAATCAAGGTTAAGACAAGGCCGTCATTTATTCTGTTAATTCATAAGTTATTAATCTGGGTCTTTCTGTTATTAGACTTCTTTTGTTGCATGAAGTTTTCTTGATATATGGATAACAGCTTAATAAATACCTACTTTTTATAAAATTACACTTTTATCCAGCCTTTACATTTGAATATAATTTGACCTCATATAAGAGGTTACTTGCCTCATAAAGTTGTTTGTCCTCCTCTATCCCAAAGGTGGCCTCATAATTGAGGTTTAACTGTGTATGTGTAGTATACAGATTGGATCAAATGTCATAGGTGATAGTTGCTTTGATCAGCGAGCTCAAAAATGCAAACCACATGTTTATGATGGTTAAAGGATTCATTCAATTCAAATGGTCATTTACTTATGATATACATGTCTAATTTGACCAGAGTAATCTTTATTCTTTTTCACCGATTGTTTCAGTTTTCATCATTTCATAAAGATAGAGTTATGCAACCAAACATAGCTTTTCATGCTGACATTAAAAGGTGACAAACAATAAAAATGAGCTTAGCTAGATTCTTGACAAATGAATGCATGTTGATGGTAAAAATGTTTTGCACATGTTGTGTTAGCTGTGGTAATATTTAGTAGTTAGTCCATTAGAATATTAAGAAATAAAGCATCTTAATGGGTTTTGCTAGAGGTGTGAATTTCCACCATTATAAGTTACATGTGGTTACAAATAAAGTTTACATCAATAATATTTAAAAAGGAGAAGGTATGTTTTATTCAATTTTAGTTCAATTCATTCAGTTTTTACACTAAACACAAGATTTGATGACGTCATTATCGCAAATATGTCATCAAAACGGTCAAATATGTGTACCGGTATATCTTTCAAGGCCCATATATTGGTAATATTACAATTGTCATAAGTAATGGTCTCTGCTAACAATTAGACTTTTTGTACAATTTACAGGGCTGAAAAGACCCCAAATCATACCCCTCTCCTTTGTAACATAAAGATATTCATGTGCATTAACAGAGATCTTTCATAGCAAGTTGTTTAAATATTTAATCCTTTTTAAATTTCCTCTTTGGAAATATTTCACTGTAATTTCTTTCCAATATTTAGTTTTAAGAAATGATTTTGGCAAAGTGATTATTTTTTCAGATATTATCTGATTATAATCAAAGTATTTTCATGATTTGCCAGGTTTATATACAAATGTAAAGTGTACTTACCCCAAAGTAAGCCATTCTCATAGTATTCTTAAAACATGAATATTTTTGCCATTGCATGAAAATTTTAATCCACTGAAAATACACAAACAGAAAACAGGCACTTTTTTCATTGAATCTTGTTTTATTTTTTTGTCCTAGAGGATAATCTTGGTATTTTAGACAACTAATAGCAGTGGCCATTTTGAATTTCATATAAGTTTAAAACTTGAATTATTATCTTAACATAAGCATTGTATGCAGTATTACAAAAGTAACTGGGTGTTTGTGAAATTCCCCCCCAAAATGAGATTGTAAAACCAAAGCCATGTCATGTATAATCTTATCATGATGACATTTCTGGTTGGTTTGTGATGTCAAGTACCAGTTTCAGGGAAATTCTTCTGTTATTATTTTACAGTTTAAAAATAAGGTAACTTTTGGAGTGCAGTGTTTTGTAGCTAAATATATAGTTTTGCTAAGTTGTTTATTTAAACAGTCAGATTGTGTTTGAGGCTATTTTTATCTTAGGGCCTCTAGCTACATTCTGTGTGGAAGCATATCAGTGTGTGTGTGAACAGGCTGGCTGAATCTCATTGTTTACTAAAGTTGGTCTACATTCTGATGTTTAACATCCAAGGCCTACTTTGTACAAATATAAATGAGATTGCCCTGTATGATCCATATTGCACTTTTCAATAATTTCAACCAGTTTACTAATCGGGTAACCATTTACTGAAATTGTCATTATATATTTAGCATGAAAATGGAACATTTCCTCATATTATTCATTCTCTGTGTAATTACCAAAGAATTTCCTTGGTGGTGGAAATTTGTCACACATTTTAAATGAAAACATTCCATTTGTTGGTTTTTGCTTGATTTATTTTTTTGTAAACCTTTAGATTATTGTATCATTAACCACTCTCTCTTTCATATAACAGGCTACGTGTTTGGTATCGGTCATATTTTCTGCAAGAGAATTTGCTCCGAAAACTGGTCATGACCAAACTTTGTCTGATGACAGACTTACTCTTGTTTACACACTTGTTTGATTGATTCTAATACCACTAAATCTTCTTAAACTTTGAAAACAGTCATTACTGCAACACAATGTCTGCCAAAATGATCCAATTAAATAATGCTTATGTAAAATTGTGTCTTAATTTAATGTTTTATCTCTGGTGTTGCTAACATAATTTCATAATTGTTTCTTAAATTCATGAATTGATACAAATTATAAACAGTTGTAAACAGTCTTACTGTTTCTGAAGAAAGCAATTGAACTTTCACTTGTTTACCAAGTCTCCTACTAAAGTAATCTAACATATAATGAAGGAATACTTTGATCAAATATCTGTTATCTTGTAAAAAAGATAGATCTTGCTTCAAATTTAAATATCTAAATAATTTTATTTCAGTTCTGAACCTGGGATACCCCACACACCAAGTTATTCCAATCTTTCTCCAGACATCAGCGAAGGAGACCATAGTTCTGTAGACAGTTCTGGTAGAGATGGAGGATTCTACCTTCTGCGAAAGGATTCAGAGAGACGGTCCACATTGGTTCATATTCTGTCACATGACATAAATCTGGTGAGATATGATCTTTGACATACATGTATATAATAAAGCAAGCAGTCTAATTAAGTGAAAATAATGAGAGTCAAATACACAAAGAAAGGTCATACAGGAAGTATCCAATTCATTTACATTAGTTCATCATAATAAAAAATACAAGAATTACATAGATATACAAAAGGTAAGATATGAGGTAAATATCAGGAAGACCATACTTCATCTATGTAAGAAACAGAGAGGAAAATAGTTGAATCTAGAGGTCACCGCAAGACTTTCAATAAGTATGAAATCCCACTGTAGATTGCCCTAAACGAATACAGCAAATTCAGAAGTTATTGCAATTTTTTTTAATAATGTTAAAAGTGACTGGCAGACGGTCACAATAATTAACCTCACACTTTAAAAACAAGTTACAGTTAGATTGATCTCCCTTAGTTTGAAACTTTCCTGTTGTTGGTTCTTTCATTAACCTTGAACAGCCGTGCAGCTAACCGTGTAGATAATAATGATTTTATGGCAATGTCCCTTAAACATGTAACTTGAATAACCCAGTCCTTTTATATCATTCACTACCGATTTTACCATTTTCTCCCACTTGGACAAATGCCAAAAATAAGTTCACACAATAATTTTTGAATTTACAGTGAAATCTAAACATTTATATGTAAAATTAAGAAAATTATGCAAAAAAAAACATGAACGACAAAGACCAAGCAATGACCATGTTACTTGAATGTTATTATAAACATACTGCACATGGATGAGTGAGTGTGTTATCAGCCGAGACGAAGTCTAAATATGTAAATTTAGCAGTAACGAAGAATTTGATTCGTATCAACTTGCAGCAGTAGCATCAATGTTTTCTTCCAACATAATTGCAAAGGTCATTTTGTAAAGTCTACGATAGTGACGCCTGCTATTTCAATTTGGCAAACTTTGGTAATTTTCAGTGACCGTGTCATAGCGTGTGTTAATTTAGCATGTGATAATTTAGCATGTGTTGATTTTACAAAATATCAAATGTTGCTATGTAAGCTTGCAATTTAATACATGTTGCTAGGTATGGGTGGAGTTTTCAAAAGTTAATGCAAATTAACAAATGGTTCTTATCCAATGACAAAACTACATGAAGTATTATAAACATACTGACTTTAATAGAGGGTATTACAGTAGATTACCACACGAAGACTAAATATTACCCGAGACGAAGTCGAGGGTGATATTTTTTCTGAGTGTGGTAATCTAACGTAACACCCAAAGTTTTATATTGTACTGATTTATCCAATGACATTCAAAAGTAAATACGTTGTAATTCAATTATTATCAACAATTTATTAAACATAACAATAAAAAATCAACACTTTTGTGTTAAATCTGGCTGTCATCTGACAAAAATATTATGCTGGCAGTAAAAACCTAAGCTAGATGCGGAAGAAGTAAAAATTCCGCTTCCAGTATAGAGGGTGGTATTGGGATGTGGTATTACGTTGTTGGAGACTCAATACCACCCGTTGCAATGATGGGCGGGGTTAAATAACAAATCTCTATTAACCAATAAAATTACAGAATTATCCAAGAAATTTGCATAAAGTATAATATAATGAATTATATTGTATCTTTTAGATCTGTGATATGTGGCTACAGATGTTACACAAAGATGCCACTATATCTAATCCTAAGTTAACAGTGGTAAGCTCTTATTTTACATAGATGCTGCAACAGCTAATTTTAAGTTTTGACAATGGTAAGATCTTATGTTACACAAAGATGTGATAATATCTAATTCCAATATGACAGTGATAAAGTCTTAAGTTACACAAAGATGTCACATATATAAACCCAAGTTAATAAGAATAAGCTCCTGTTATACAAAGCTGCCATTGTATCTAATTCCAAGTTAACTGTAGTAAACTTTTATGTTAACCAAGATGCCACAATATTTAACCCTAAGTTAACAGTGGAAAGCTCTAATGTTATATACAAAGAAGCAGTAATATTTTAATTCTAAGTTATCAGTTGTAAGCAAATCTGCAACAATATAAAATCCCAAGTCTACAATGGATACCTCTTATGTTACACAAATGTCTTACCTTAATGTTTAAATATTTGATTTTGGTTTTCTCATTCATTAGACTGATTTAAAAGCTCAAATTTTCTTTTTGATATGTTAACAATCAGGCCGAGTTTGTCAACAAATTTAACTGGTAGTTACATTAACTTGCTGAATTCTATACATGCTAACATAGCATTATTATTTAATTCTTAGTCAATATGATTATCAATTGGACCACAAGTTGCTTAGGTTTCATTTTGCAGGAAAAGATCCCATTTATTCCAGCACCCTGTCTTTTTAGCTCACCTGGCCTAAGGCCATGTGAGCTATTACCGTCACTTGGCGCCTGACGTCGTCGTTAACATTTAGAAAAAAAATCTCCTCTGAAACTACTGAATGGATTTGAATGCAACTATGTATGATTGTTCCTTAGGGTTTGTGCTTCGATTTTTGATCCGTTGAAAAACATGGCTGCCGTTACTAAAAATAGAACATAGGGGTCTGACCAAAGATTTTCGCATATATCTCAAAAACCATTAACTTTAGCCACATTCTGACATAGGGTAAAAGTGTTCAGCATGATGAAATTTATCTGTGGAAAATTTTTTTAGGAAATTCCTTATCTCTTGTAGGAGTTGTGGCCCTTTTTAGACGTTGTTTTTCAGCTAATTTTGAAATTAGTTTTAAAAATCTTCTCCTCTGAAACTACTGAATGGATTTAGATGAAATTTTGTATGATTGTACTTCGGGTATTCTGCACAAAATTTATGCTTTGATTTTTGATCCGTTGAAAAATATGGCTGCCATTACTAAAAATAGACCATAGGGCTCTGACAAGAATTTCGTATATATCTCAAAAACCGTTAACCTTAGCCACATTCTGACATAGGGTAAAAGTGTTCAGCATGATGAAATCTGTCTGTTGTGATATTTTCAAGGAAATTCCATAACTCTTGTAGGAGTTATTGCCCTTTTACTGGACATTTTTTAGCTAATTTTGAAATTGCAGTTTAAAAATCTTCTCCTCTGAAACTACTGAATGGTTTTAGATGTAATTTTGTATGATTTTTTCTTAGTGTATCTGCACAAAGTTTAAATACAAGGCTGTTTGAGACAGATGAGCAATTACAGGCTCCTGGGAGCCTCTAGTTAACATGCTGTCAGCAATAACGAGTACTTTTTTAGGTTGGTGGTTCTTGTTCTATCTTGTACTATTTGTATTTGTCTTTGTAATGTGTTTCAGTTTCCAAGAGTTAAATGTAATAGGGTTTATTTCATATCCTTTTGTTGCACCATAGTCCAAAGTTAGGGAAGAGTAAGCTTAACCCCGCCACATACTTTATTTGCCTGCTCCAATCAAGGAACCTGTAGTCCAGTGAATATTGTTGGTTTTGTTGTTTTGCTGATGGTAATTTTACATTGTAATCTTCATTTTACATTGTAATGTAATCTTAATAGGCTGATTATTGTTACATTTGAATACGGTTGTTTCGAATCATTTCTATTCCGTCAACATACGTGAATTTTTGTCTCCCAGACCACGTGACTTCGC
>JARWCS010340694.1:0-11574 GCA_034783895.1 Geukensia demissa | reverse complement strand
TCATGAAATTCGGATCAGTAGTTTAGGAGGAGTTGCGCTGACAAGGTAATTTATGAGAATTTTCTAAGTTTCAAGGGCTTAACTCCCACAAAAAGAAGACGATCGAAATTTCCCGCTATTATGCACAACTACATATGATGTCCTAACTGCATAATAAGTTTCATGAAATTCGGATCAGTATTTTAGGAGGGGAGTTGCGCTGGCAAACTTTGTGACGGACACACGGACACACGGACAGGCTTTAAACAATATGTCTCCCCACCATAGTGGGGGGGAGACATAATTTATGTGCATGCTAGGCCATAGAGATTGAATGAAAAAATGTTCATGCTAAATAAGCAATTGTTTTATAAAACAGAGCCCTGGTGTCCACAGACATATTATAGATTTACCATGGTAACTACAGCTTACTTAGATACATGTAGCACTATAAAAATCCAATTATAGGAGATAACTCTTAACATTGCAGTAAAAGCTTTGCAAATGAATGTTTTTGGCAATATTTTGTGAGGTCTTTGATTCTGGACATTTTGTTTTGTAACACATAAACAAGAATGTTGACCCCCAGAGGAGCAAGTTTCACTTCGGCCGTAATTTGGGCCAAAAAATAAGAAAATTCATTTATTAAATAAAATTACTTTTTACTTTAAAAAGTGTTAATATTTGAGCAATAAATCATTTTTTCTAACAAAGCATCATCAAAACTGCAAAACTTGCCCAGAACTATAAAAAAGATTTTCTTAAAAATATTGAACTTCATCATTTTCCTGACAGTTTTGCATCCATAAAACAATGGCCCCACTTCTCCACCATAAAGGTTTTTGAGATAAAAAGTTCTAGGAAGATAAGATATGTTTCAACAAAAATTATTTTGGTCAACATATGCGGCCTTAGTCATCTCAGGCAAAACACCCCAAAATACCTTAAAATCCGTCAGCTAGACATTATTTCTCTCTTGAAGCTGATTTGTGATGTAATATTGAGGTCATCATTGATGCCATATCCAAAACAGTGTGTGATATGACTTGCAGGACAAAATTCAATATTTTACTGCAAAATTGCAGTCCAACTTAAAAGCTTTTTAATTTAAAGGCCACAGTCACAAAGCCTGTATAAATACTTAAATTCACAGTACCTTGACCAGAACCACCAGTTGATCCTGTTGAACCACTGGATCCACTTGACCCACTGCTTGATCCACTTGACCCACTGCCTGATCCACTTGATCCACTAACGGATGCAGTTAATTTAAATCCCTTTTTAGGAGTTATATTACTTGAAAATTTGGCGTCAAAGAGTATCATCATTAGATTCGGGTTTCCCAGGCGAGAAGCTTTCCAAATCTCACTGTTTATATTTCCGCATCTTTTTGGACCAAGCTGACCAATCAAATTGTAGCGAATTTCTAGCCAATGGTAGCATCTGTCATATTGGTTATAGGGTAACTCCAAACTGTCGATTTTTATTTGGACAACTCCACCTTTTGGTGCCTGCAACATCATAACTTTTAAATGTTTGTGAACTTGTCAAATTACAGTCTAGATAATGTACGGATATTTATAGTAAAAACTTTACCCATTTACATACTGAATAGTGTCTGAAGTGGTTAGTTTTTGAGAGGGCAGACAATAAATTCAGAAAAATACAGTATTTTTTTAACATACAATTCTAGGGCAATGTAACCATAGTAACATCCAATCAAACTGCAGAATCCAAAGTAACTTTATATATAGAATATAACTTTGTTATTATCAAACCAGTTTTATCAATGTTCACGTGTTACCCTATTTACCAAATGAAAATAAATACAGAAAACAAGAATTGGAATTTTAATACATTCTAGCATGATATGTCAAATTAACAGTTTCCTTTACAATCAAAGTTTTTTGCTCTAAGGTACAGGATGGAAAGTTTGGTTTCTGTATGAGCTTGGTATGCTTGGTTCCTCTGGGGTACACTGAGGGGTATATTGGCTGATGTCTGTATATTTATCTTAATGAGCAAGGTAAACTAGGTCTTGATTGGGTAGTGCAAGGGATAGTTTGGCATGTCAAGTTGTCCATAGCTATTTACACTTGGTTCCTCTGAAGTACAATGAGGGGTAGTCTAGTGTTTGCATAATTACCTCTAATTCAGGCACCTTTGTTCTTCTGGGGGACAGTAAGGGGTAGTTTGGCATCTGCATAATTACCTTAATGAGCCTGGTACCCTTGGTTCCTCTGGGATGCATAAATGGGTAGTTTGGTGTTGGTATAGTTACATTGAAAAGCCAGGTACCTTGGTTCGTTTGGGGTGCAGTAAGGAGTAGTTTTGCATCTATATACATACCCTAATTAGCCAGGTACACTTGGTTCCTCTGGGGTACGGTGAGGGATAGTTTGGTGTCTGTATAGTTTTAGATGAACTTTGTGATATCTCAACGATACCTCCACACCCTGTTTATAAAACAAATTCAGATGACAAAAGTTACAGTAGATACTGCCTAAATCACCAGTATCACTCCAGTTACACTTCACAAAAGAGTTTATTCAACTTCAACCACTACCCTATCTGGAACTTTAATAAAGGAACATTCAACAGTCGGGGTGCAACTTAGATAAGTTATCACCTGAAATGACTTAAAACGGTACCATTTTTTAATAACTTGTATAAGTTATCGAGCTAATAACTTTAATAGGAGTAGGTCATCAATTGGTAAATCAAGACACATTGCTCTATTGATAATTGCATTCAATATTCATCGTCTATTCCATATTTATTTCTCATTGTATGCAATTTCATGAAAATTCTCATCTAATAGGCACACTTAGACAAGTTAGATCAACTTAGATGGAAGAATCACTTATCCTTTTCTACATTGCAGCAATAAACATTTTCACATGAGGATCTAATTAACAAAATCATGAAGGTCATTTCACATCCCGTCACATGATTTTATTATGAAAACAGTTAACAATTTTGACAATTAAAAAGAAGTCATATATACAGTTGTGTATATGGTAGAATATCCACAGTTGTAAATTGGGAGATCATTAACAATTAGAAATCCTATCCATAGATGTTAATCAAGGGAAATAATTATGACACAACTAGAAATTAAATTCCATAGGCTGTTATATTAGCATATCGATAAATGTTAATCAGGGAAGGTAATTAACAAACAATTAGAAATTAAATATCAGCCAATCAGAAAAACGGATTGCATGTTGCAGACTTGTATGATGATGGATCTTGACAAAACTTTGTAAATAACCTTCCAAAGATGCTCCCTGTAAAGTTTGGTTCATTCGGCATTCCCGTTTCAGAAGATAAAATTTTAAAATCAGCAAATCAGAAACCATTGCTTTTGAAAGCCATGTTTGTATTCCAATCTGGACAGAATGAGGAATCATTTGAAATTCCTTCCATAAATGCAATTTTCGTTACCAACTTCTTTTTTTATTGCCTCCGCCAACTTGACCCACAGAAAGCAAAATTGCTTTGAACACATTTCATAACGCAGAATCATATTCAACAGCCAATATCGTGGGTCACGTTGGCGGAGACAATCAAAAATTGAAAAAACGTAGCTGAAAAATTGACTAGTTTACTATCACAATAATATCGGAACGTTAACGGTGACGGGAGGGCACTTTTCCGAAGCGATATCAACATGTACGACTGATTGTTAAATGGTTAAAATATCAATTGATGAAGGATTTTCGCCGCAAAAACAGAATCCATTTTACTGGTAGTTTTTAGAATATCATATTCAAACAAGGCATAGAAATAGGGCCAAAGGATATTTTATTGGGAATTATGGTTTGGGAAAAGTCACGGTCTTTTGTTTTATCTTGTCACGTATTATCTGCAGAAAGAATCCTGATGTATAATTCAGTTTCTTTTAACATTTTGTGAAAGTTATTACATCCGATAAGACTTTTATTCTTTTTTTTATTTAAGCCTGAAAGGCTCTTGTTGCAGACGACAAAAGTGCGACCAGAATCATGAACGAAAGTTGTTTGTCTCGTCGTGACGTGGTTGTAATGTGTTCTAGAGTTTCAGAATCGTTAAATTATTTGCTACAAGCTGCTGTTGTTTGAATAAGTGCATATAATATTGGATAAAATGTTAAAATATTTACCAAAAGTATAAATAGAAGTTATTTCGTTTGAGATGTTACTCGGTTGAGGAGGCAGCCACGCAAAATACTGACCGTTCGTTACCAGAGTCATTCTAGATTTCTCTTATTATATAAGAGTGTTTTATGTTGCTCATGTAAATTGATATTCCCCCTTACCAAACAGAACTTAATATAACAAAAATCAAAAGTTTTTATTTCATCCGCCAATTGAATAATGTGATAATATTTGCAATCAATAACCTTAAACGATAGTAAAATCTCAAGGAAACATCTTTTTCTTGGAAACGTGCGACTTCCTGATGTCGGTGTTGTTCCACCAATCTGCCTTCTTCTATATATCCCATTTTTAATCATAACTGTTAATCAGTCTACCAATCACCCACAAAACCGTGATTGAAAACCCTGATTAGGGTTATGCATATTCAAAATACAGGCCGTATTGTTATGTTATTAATGTAGAATAACATACGTCTGGTTGACAATTAATAACAACAATAAATATTGAGTGAATTTTAACATTATTATCGTCCAAATACTCTAATTTACGAGTAATTTCTAAGATCAATAAAAAAGTTGCATTGACCTCTACAAAAGACTATATTGTTAACTACCTGTTGGTGTGTCCACAAACTGACAACGATCTCCCTTTAAACCGTCTGGGCAAAAGCAGCGACATTTATGATTTACAATTCCACCATTTTCACACCTTGGCTTGTTTGAACATCCATCTGTAAAAACATATCCGTTCAAATATTTTCATCTTTGTACAAGATTTCAGATTACAAAAAAAATTACCACCAGTGATGGGTAAAAAAGAGAGGAAAAAGAACCAAAAACACCACACAAACAACAAACAACCAGAGGCTCCAGAGCCTGTAATCGGTCACCTGGCAAAAAGAGACTTTTTTCTAAACTGTACCATTACGGCAACTATTCAAGCTTAACTAAATTGAATCATTATGATAATATAAATGTTTGACAGGCAAATATATCACATTTAGTAGAGGACTACTTACAAAAAAATTTATGTAGTTCTAAAGAAATAATATCAAAGGATAATCATATCATGCAGCCTTATTTTTCTGAAAGCTAAAATAGTGTTTTTAGATATATTATCTAATTTAGCAAAAATTGCAGGACTGACACAAATGTTATGGTTCTGACATAACTCTGTTGGTTTCAGATCTATTGTCTGACACAGGGAAGAACGATTTCCCCAACTTGGCACTAGGCTGAAATCAGGATTCGTGGCTGTTGGATGGTTTGTTACCTCCTAAAGTGTATGTGTGGTTTGTAACCTGCACATTTAAAACCAAGATTGTTAAAAGCACACATGCAAATCTGGTTTGTTACTGCAAACATTTAAGCTTGGTTTGTTACTTCATACCTGTAAGAAAGATTTCCCACACTTGGCATTTGCCTGAAGTCAGGATTCGTGGCTGTTGGATGGTTTGTTACTTCATACCTATAAGTCCAGTTTCTTACCTGCAAATCCCAGTTTGTTACCTGCACACCTGCAAGCCTGGTTTGTTACCTGCTCACCTAGAAGCCTGGTTTGTTTTCTTAACAACTGTCAGTCTAGTTTGTTACCTACACACTGGTATGTCTGGTTTTCTAACAACACATCTGTAAGTCTGGTTTGTTACCTAAACACCTGGTTACCTGCACTTTTATGCACTGCATACTTTTATCTGCTTTTCACTCACGACATGCAAGTCTAGTTTGTGACCTGCACATATCAAGTCTAGTTTTCAAGCTGCACACTTGTAACCCTAGTTTGTTACCTGCACATTTGTAAGCCTGGTTGATTTCTGCAACATCATAAAAATCCAATCCTCCATTTTTATCGGCGAGGAATTCTAATCTTTTATCATAAAATGTCATCGTCTTTAGTATCTTTCCATTTACATATTTTCCAAATGACTGAAACATGAAGGTAAAAATCTTTTAATGACAGACAAAATGTGTCCATTGGACACCAATGCCCCATCAAGTAGACATGGTAGACAAGACAGGCGTGAAAAGGGTAGACACAGTACAACTCTGGCTGATCATGCTTCTTACTAAATATCAAATCAATCCAGCATACACAAGAAAGGAAATAAATCTAGATAAAAAGTGACGAACCTACATATATACTGGGGAGAGCTTAAAACACAGAAGATGTCAACAGCGCCATACCAAAATACAAATTAAGTTTTGTACAAAACAAAATGAAGTATAGACCCTGGTTCATTGTTGAATGCTTTAAATGAGATAAGTTGAACATCTAATACAAAAAGAAGTGATTTTTTTAATATAACTTAAAATTATTTCTTAACATAAATGTCAATATATATTTTCAAATAAGTTTCTTACTTCTCTTATTTGCACATTAAAGCACTTTCAAAAAATAACTGTGGATTGGGTCTTCCTCGGAAGACATGTTTCACCTGCCACAACTTTGCCTTGAGCGGCCACAACAAAAAGAAAACTCATGTTTGGTTGAATTCTGTCGATGTGTTAAGGAGTAGTAGCAGAATATTTATGGTTTTCCCCCATTGTTCAGTATACTTACATATGTTTAAGAAAAATTACCCCCAAAATTGAAATATTGATTTGGAAAGAAAAAATATATAGTGCAATACTAGACTTGCAACGGAAAATTGAGTAGTTAAGGACGAATAGCTAATTAGGAATAGTTACCTCTATGTTCAGCATACTCACATGTCTGAGTTGAAATGGGCGCCAACATTTAAATATGGATTTAGAAAGAAAATAAAATACAAAGTGCAATACTACACTTGCAATTAAAGTTGCAGATGAGGTATGGTTACCCCCTCCCCCCAATTGTTCAGAATACTCATATGTCTAAGTTAAAATGGACGCCAAAATTTAAATATGATTTGGAAAGAACAAAAAAGTCGAACTTCATTGGCTCAAACTGGAATCCCTCGAACACCATGGTTTGATCGAACTCGTTTAAAAGTCCCAATAATTTTCATACTTGGTCTAACTAAATAAACCCCCAGTTTCTTGAACTCTGTTTGATCAAACTCTTGAACTAATGTTTCAGTCCCTTCATTAATAAAACAGTTAAAATTCCATCGCCAGACTCGAACTTACCTGTAAAGTCAATCATGACACGTCAAACGGTTATTTGATCACCACAGCTTATGATTTGAACACAGGTGTGACACTGATGGACAATCATCAGATAATTGTTTGTCATATAATTAGCGTACACCAATGATTAACTTAATCTTTTATTATTGATTTTGTTTAACGTCCGTTGTATAAACAAAATATCATCAATACTGCGGCTACTGTAAAAACTGAACTTCTTGTAACGATACGGAAATATTTCTAGAAATGTTTGAACTCTGATGGCTGGAACAACTGATGTCTCAAACTGTTTTGCCTGGTGCCTTTGAGCTCGAGCCATCGAGGTTTGACTGTAGATAGTGCAAAACTAGACTTGATACTAAAGATAATGTGTTAGTTTGGTTGCATTCTGATAAGCAAATGATGGACAGTTTTTCTTTAATAACCCTTTTTACCGGTTTCAACAAACTCTGACATCTGTGTAAATTAAAATGGCTGTCAAAATTTGAATATTGATTTGAAAATGAAATAAAATATATTGCAATATTAGACATGGTACTGCAGATTATGTGCAAATTTGGATGAATTCTGATGAGTGGTTAAAGAGGAGTCGAGGATAGAGAAATGTGACGCTGAAAACGATGACCAAGCGGAGGCTCCCAGGAGCCTGTATCGCTCACCTGACAGACTCCTCACTGATCCTTGCCAGAAATGAATGTTGTACAAAATTTAAGTAGAGGACAACTGGCTCAGTTGTTTCACATAACTTTCTGAAGTGAATTTCCCTTACAGTCATATCTTACAAGTTTGGCTGTGGCAGCCAACTTAATTGGCAGGCAGGGGTGTAAACATAGCTTTGGAACCAACATTTTAACAAAATTTCCCATGGGGTCCTATGCTAAACTAAGCCTGGCTGTGGCAGCCATCTTGGATGGTGGGCACAACTGGCACACCTAATTTAGGTATAAGACCACACAATTCCACCAAAGTTTGGGAACAATTGACATAGTTGTTACAGACAAGAAGACATTTCAAATATACCACATGACTCCTTTTCTATTTTTTTTAGTAACAGCAGCCATCTTGGTTGCTGGTTGGAGAGGGTCGTAATGCTTGAACTTAATTTGGTAGAGAACCACCAAAGGACCATTCTACAAAGTTTAGTTGCAGTAGCTTCAGACACGATTTTCAGCGGTTGCAGCCATTTGGTTGGTGGGTTGCAATGCCAGACACAAAATTGTTAGAAGACAATGCAAGGACAGTTCCAAAGTTTGGTTACATTTGGCTCAATTGTTAAGGAAAAAGATTTTCAAGTGAATTTCTCATACGGTTCTACGTTAAACTTAGTTTGGCTGTGTCAGCAATCTTGTTTGGAATGTGGGTCACCAAAGGACCTTTGGATGAGTAGTTTCAGGCAAGATTTTCAAGATAATTTTCAAAAGTAAAACTCAGTTTAGCTGTGGTGGCCGTCTTAGTTTGTGGGCAGGGATACCGAACACAAGAATCATCTAAGAACCATTCCACTAAAGTTTGGTTCTCCCTGCCTTTTTCTATTTTAAATAATTGGAAGGCAGGAAGGAATGCCGTACACAATTTGGAAGGGCACCACCCACGGACCATTCCAAATTGGCTGAGCAGTTTCATAAAAGATTGTTTTGTAACTGTTGACAGAAGTAGGGCAAAAGCAAAGTCATGAGAAAAATTCACATTGCCTTTTAGACCAGATGAGCTTAAATAATGTTGGCTTAAATATATCACCGATACCTACATTGAGATTGTACTGCATGACTGATTCTGCGTCGTATGGGAACACATCTGTTGTTTCAGCTTTCTTGAAGTTATGTTGGTTCCTTGAATTAATATGATCCATCAAAACCTTAATATTTTGGTCACGATCTGCTCTGCTTTGTTCGTGCCTCATTCCAAGTGCATGCAAGATCTCATGAATAACTGTAGCATGCTGAAAAAATAAACAGAAGTCATGTAAAAAGTTGGTAACACAGAGCAGAAAAATATCCCAATACCCACTGATATTGCTTAACCCGACTCTCAGGACCATGTTAAGACAAAAACTAATAAGTTAAATTATCAATTTTTTTCTTTTAGTGTTTGAAGATACAAACAATTTCTTTGCAATAATTTTTATTATTTGTCAATCAAGACGCCCTGTATAGCTGGATAATAACTACAAAGGACGAAGGTCGTTAAGGCTCATTTTTGGTGAAGAACTTGGCTGAAAAATGAAAAGTTGCCATCATCTATCATTTTATACTTTTTGTATTGAAAAATGTCAATAAAAAGAAAATCCAACTGAATATTTAGTTTAATAGTCACATAGCATATAGAAGTTGCTTAAAATATTAAAACCAGAGGCTCCCAGGAGCCTGTGATCGCTCACCTGGCTTAGAGTTGCCAAATCGGAGTTGATGTGAAAGATTTAACACATTGCTTGATAATTGTCTGCTTGTTTTTCAACATAATAGTAGTCCAATACTGGTTTCTGAAAAGAAGATGAAAATAAGAAATTCCCATAGGGTCCAATGTTAAACTAAGTTTCCTCATGGTGGCCATTTTGAATTTCTGATCTGCAATCGATTCACAAGTTAAGTACAGGACCATCTAACAATCATTTCTGCTAAGTAACAATTATATACACTTTGTAGTTTATGACAAGAAGATGTTTGAAATTTGGACCAATCAGAACGCATAATTGGCCCTGGCAGCCATGTTTAATTTTGGATCGGCACCAATTTCACAAATCTGGCAAAGGACCATCTGCTTAACATTTCTGCCAAGTTGGGATGAAATCTGTTAAGTGGTTTCAGAGAAGATGAAAATGTGAAATTCCCATAGGGTCCCATGTTAAACTAAGTTTAGTTATGGCGGCCATTTTGAATTTCTGATTGGCAAACGATTTACAAATTAAGTACAAGACCATCTAACAATCATTTCTGCAAAGTAACAATTCAATCCACTTCGTAGTTTATGACAAGAATATGTTTGAAATTTGGACCAATCAAAACACCTAATTTGCCATGGCGGCCATGTTGAATTTCCGATCGGCACAAATTTCGCAAATCTGGTAAAGGACCACCTGCCTAACATTTCTGCCAAGGTTGGTTGAAATCTGTTTAGTGGTTTCAGAGAAGAAGATGAAAACGGGAAAAGTTTACAGACGACGACGATGGACGCAAAGTGATGACAAAAGCTCATTTTGCCCTTTGGGCCAGGTGAGCTACAAACTAAGAAATAACTTAGTTTGATACAACATTTGATACGATTTTGTCTATTTTAATATAGATCACACAAAAACATCCACAACCAAAATTTGCACAATCAAAGATCTATCAAGCACAAATGTTTGGTGAAAATATCTTTGTGATGTTCGGGTGCGTTCATAATTGAAAAAAAACACTAGTAGAAATTCAGTATTTTTACAGAAAATATTGAATTCTTGTTGAAATAGTCAAAATATATACCCTTTTGTTTATCGAAATGACGAAAAGTTGTGAAGAACTAGAAGGTTCTGTTGTCACATAAGCCCCCACATTCGCCCTTCAGAATCATTTGCTATTATTGAAGTTTTTGAAAAACAAATGTGGACACAAAAATGTATCGCCTGTATAAGTGGCTTTGACCCTATCAATGTGTAGACACAATAATTTTCTAATCAAGATATATCAGCAAGTAATACCGCCAAGACATTTAAATAAAACACATCAATAGTCAGAAATTTTTTAAACACGATAAAGACGGTGAGTTATTGTTGATCAGTTATGAAACTTTACTAAGTCAATGAACCGCTAAAAAATCAATAAGCACACCAAATATTGTTGACTTACCACTTATAGTAAATGAGAAAAAGACATTAGCATGAAAACTTGACTTGGTCAATGGACCATGAAATTGAGGTCAAGAACAAAAAGACATGTGGCAGACTGACATGTACTCCTTTAAATCAATAAGCACATCCAATATTGTTTACCTACCACTTACACTAAATAAGAAATAGACCTTAGCATGAAAACTTGACCCTAAGCAATGGACTGTGATATTGAGGTCAAGACAAAAGACACGTGGCAGACTGCCAAGTACTAATAATCAATAAGCACAACCAATATTGTTGACCTACCACTAATAGTAAATGAGAAATAGACCTTAGCATGAAAACTTGACCCTAGTCAATTGACTGTGAAATTGAGGTCAAGGACAAAAGTCACGTGGCAGACTGACATGTACTTCTAATAATCAATAAGCACACCTAATATTTTTGACCTACAACTTATAGTAAAAGAGAAATAGACCTAAGCATGAAAACTTGACCCTAGTCAATGGACCATGAAATTGAGGTCAAGGACAAAAGACAT
>JARWCS010340683.1:0-11575 GCA_034783895.1 Geukensia demissa | reverse complement strand
ATTTGTTGCAGCAGTGAAGTTGAACTCAGCTATTGCAAAAAGCAAAACTTTCTGCAGTGCTTTCAGCACTTTGATTTGATTCGTTTTATTCAAGTTTGATCTTGTTTCAGTGTAGTGTTGTGTGTACTGATGTTTGATGTTTGTTTTTTATTTCCTTTGTTAATGATGATCCCGTCAGTCTTAATGACTGCCCCTCTTGTAAATTCAAAAGAAGGTGTCTGGTTTCACTGAATTCCAGAATCCCTGACCACTTCGTGTAGCAATCAACTTTTTAATTTTGTAAATACATTTTGGCATTACGACGTTCATAATTTTCGGGAAAAGTTTTTCAGTAATAAAAACACAGTGCAAGCAAGTGCTTGATATCTCGATTCAAGTTAGAAGTCTGAAATATTAATTGGACCCTTTTTAGCTTCTTGTTTGAAACGCTGGAACAAAATAAAAATTCTAAAAGAAGATTGCGCATCTACATCATGTATACTATTATTCTATACTAGAATTAAGATGGTGTTCAAGCAAATTTTTCCTTATTTTCGAAACTTTCTCATTAACGTCTTAACCGAAGTCATTTCAAAAAATGAAATATTGACACATAAACCCTCTGACATGCATGAAACTTTTTTTTTATAAAAAAAAGTATTTTAATTTAAAATTTAACGCTACAGAAATTTGCCAAATCATTCTTGTCCTACTCTTAAAAACAGTTACGTATCAATATTTACATTATTATATCATGGTCTGATAAGTCTATTTACTCAGTTTGTATGATGTTCATTTTAGGTAGTCGGGAAACCTATAGTAAAACGATACTAGCGTGATATTTCTAAATTAAAGGTGTTCAAAGGCCTTTACCAAGATAAAGATAAACTTTTTCGCGTTAATAAATGAAATTTTAACTTCTTGCAATTAAAATATTTGTTCTGTGATATTCCATCAACAATAACTATTAATAATGTGAAAATATAAACGATATATATATATATATTCTTTAAGATGGCGCAACTTTACCTTTTGCAACAAGATGGTCAATTCTTCGACTCAAATATAAAGGAAACGAAACATAAAATCCAAGCAAGATTTGTCCAAATTACAGATTATCTATTTTGTTTACATCGAGCGACATTACAAAGTAGGCAAGCATACTCCGATTTAACAAACAGCAAGATAACGTTATAGCTTTGTTTACTTCAATGTGACAAAATCTGATAAAACTATTTGATAGTGGTAGACTTCGATATTATTTGTGTATGGTAGTGTTAATAACAGACAAAAAACCCTTTGGATTATAAATGAGTCAAAATCTCCTTACACTGCAACTCATAAATACAAAATTACAATGTTAAATAAATACGGAAAATTTAGATATGTTGTGTGTATATTTCAAGTAACCTCTCATCAGTAGCATTAGAACCGAAACATAGGAAGTCAAAGGAGGTCAAAGATTCAAATATTGCAAAAGAAGCACTCAAATCCAAACAAAGCAAAATGGGAAGCCGACGGATCGTTACAACTGTGACCAGCTCAGCAATAACCACATATCTTGCTGTTTGAAGTGAAAAATGACTTCATTAACAGTTTATGTAGACCCTAGTATGTCTGACGTAACGTCAGTTTTACAATTTAATTTACATATATTCGCTTAGAGATTTCCAGGGCTTGTAGTTTTTTTTACAAGTACATCACCTGTGTACAACAATGGACTTACAATTAAGAACATAAGAAATATATGTACGTGAATGGAATGATGCTTAAGAAAACTAGAGGGTCGGTGGATTTGACATGGGTCTTGCATGAATATGAAAATAAAAAGATATGGGGTGAATTTCAAAGAGACTGCACTCCAATCAAGGGAAAAACAGAGGAATCTACAAGTCTAGAGGTATCCACGAGTCCTTCAATAAGGGTGGTACACCACACCTGTGAAAAACTCTAAATCGCCCCAAATAATAAATCGTGTACTGGTCTTACCTGAATATTATCAAAAATGTTCTTAAAACATAACAATAGACACAAAGACAAACCTATGACCAAAATTCCTGTCTTGGAACAGGCACATGGGACATCTGGTGGGGTTAAACTAGTTTAATGAGTACCTAACCCTCCCCCAACGAGTGGTCAAAGAAAATAAAAGCAGTAACAGACGAACTATAATTTTCAAACAGAAAGTCACTGTTACTAGAAGACGTTTGGTAAGATAAATTCTTAAAAGGGCATCAGCTATACAAAGGATCCATATATAATTTCTCCAGGATGACAAAGCAATACGCATAAAATTTCCTTAACTATCAATTAAAACAGGGAAAGTAAACCTGTATTGTAACGTGTCAAATACATGACACATAATGCTATAATGAAAGGACACTTTTGCAAAGTGTAAGTACGTGTAAGTGTTGTCTGAACGACCAACTAATCCACTCCGTGGCAAAATATTTCCCGCTGTCAAATGTGTTATTACACTTTTGAATTTATATAAATTCAAGTAGCTGCAATTGCTTTTGGGTCCCAGAAATATAATTCACAAACAAATAAAACAATTAACGCATTTGGGTCACTTTTTTCGAAAATTAAATCTGATAGCTTATTGGATACCAACAGGCTATATATAGCCATATCTAAAAACATTCAAATGGCTGAAATAGGACTTTGACTTTTGGGATCCTGCTATTGATCCTTTGACCATAACCAAATTCCAAAAACTTATTGAGCACCTGCAAAATTCACAGAATTCATTTAAAAGGAATTCGAAGATACCAAAGGGGCAGACAGAAATCGTTTAGTCGAACGACAGAGAAGACCAAGGCCAAACATAAAGCAAACAACATTACACTGAAAACTAAAGCTGGAGTAACACGAACCCTACAAAACCAGGGTGAGTTCAGGTGCTCCGAAAGGGTAAGCAACTCCTGCTCCAAAACGAAGATGGCCGACCCTCAAAGTAAAATCTCCATAGAGAAATTCAGGGGCAGATAATAGTATGTAAAACCTTATTTCATAGCGTAAAACTTACACCGTTAACTGTGGAATAATTTTTTCTTTTGATTAAGGATTAGTTTTACAGAATATATTTGTTATTCGGGCTTCACAAGGGATACGCTTTCATATTCCCTTCAAGCGTTTATATATTCCCTGAGCCGAAGGCTCAGGGAATATAAGCCCATATCCCCTTTGAAAATCCCGAATAACATATAGTATTCTGTAATCGGTCATTTTTCATTACTTGTAATCGTAATTTAATCAATTACAGGCTCAAATTTCAAGATATCTAAATTTTCCGACCGATATGTAACAAAACTAATAGAGGAATTAACAGTATTTTTTCATTTAAACACTTCGTTTTTTTAGATTTAGTAACAAGAAGTATAATTTTGAAAGATTCATTTTCTGGCAAAACTGATCTTGATCATTTTAAAGGTATATTTGAAAATTTCCGTTTTTTAAATCACATTTTGCTAGTCAAATGATTCAGCAACAATTTGCTTAATTACTCTCAAAATATGCTAGACGAATTATGATACATGCTACATCTCTTGACCGTTGGAATTTTTCCAGTACATCACACCAACGATATGTTACACTTTGCAGACTAAGCTGATATAAGACTTTGACACGTACTCTGGCACGAGATAAAGCATCATTTGAAAAGTTGAAAAACAACAATCTTTCGTAGTATTCGTGGTTTCCCTTATTCTCTCTATAATCTGAAAAATGAATTTTTGAACCTGTTTTCTTCTTTTTAATCTAGCGTGTCTGATGAAGGTAAATCCAGAAAAGATTGGATTGTGTCTTTCTGGCATATATTCCATATGCTTTTTTGTAAAATTATATTATTTTTTTGGATTTAATGTCAAGGTTAAAAAATAGCCTACTTCCTGTCTTTAATCTGTATTTGATGAACTTCACATTTTATAATAGTTTAAACGCATTGATCAGGTATCAGGTTTGTAGACTTTTATTATTAGCAATTTTCTTTACATCCACCCCCTAGGTTGTATACTTATTCGAAAATGGAACATAAAAAATCATATTTAACTTTTGCACGCCTTGACTTGCATCGTTCAATGTATTTGGATCGGATATTGCTCTAGTTATGAAAGGGATGATTGAACAGGAAATTCTAAATAACTATATAAAAAGGTATAGAGGATTGTTTTAAAGACTTGGATTTCTTTTAAATGCGGACTCCGATATAAATTAGATTGTGTTTATAAGGTTAAGTCCCTAACTAGCGTTGTCAAGCAAAGTGTCAATATTATTCTGTAATCGCTATAAAGTCGGCAAATCAGTGTTTTTGCTACGCGAAATTGATAGCTTCTTAATTAGAATTGAGTTCAACCGGAAATACTTCGCATATTGTCTAGAATGATAAACATATTTTGCCAATTATTGCAAATTAGGGATACTTACCTGTCCGGAGCACTTCACCCTCTTGCTGTTTTCGGAGATGTTCACAAAGTTCGAATTTCAGTTGTTTTTTCCGTTTTTGACCTATATATATTTCAGTTTAAATATGAGATGGAATCTTTTTATGCAGTATTTGTGTTTCAAATTGTACCTTTCTTATGTAGGTATTTTACTCCGAGCTTATCAAAATCTTTTGTCATAAAGAATGTAAGAAAGAATTTTTTCACATTTACAGGTTATTTTGATAATAACTGATATTATCGGGGCCAACATAAACTTAGGAATGCCGTTGAAACAAACTAACAAAATTGCATTTGAAAATAGGAGATATGGCATGATTGCCCATGCGACATCCATTGAAGCTTCTACATATCTCATTACGGCCTTCAATAATGAACCGGAGTTCATATAACGGAAGCTGTAAAAAGCCCACCTCCCCATCAGGCTTACATAATTAGTATTTCATAGCTGTAATTTTTAGTTTCGATAGATGTATTTAAATTCCAGATAGTTCATGTAGTCGATATAGTTACATCTTTACATTTCATATATATTTTAGGCTCGGTTGGATCAAAGAATATTTACCCATCACGGTTGAAGATAAGATATTGTCAGTGACTTTTAACAGAAACCGATTAATTAATTTTATTTCTTTTATTATCATTTACGTGAATCATTGTGAGAGGAAAACACTACTCAACTAACAGTCATGGTTGAAAAGTACATCACGGATGAATTTTGATAGATTTGTAAATCCCAATGAATACAATGAATAATTGACTACCGTCTTTATATGTAAAAGAAAGAATATGGCCAGACAGACACATTCCACAGCTTTTCGTAATTGTGCAATGCATAATTTCTTGTTAAGCTGTTGGCTTTAGTTCACTAGATTTCAGTGGGGCACAAAACAATTTCTAAAAACATTACCTTGCATTTCTTTCTTTTGTAAACGAATTGTAGACAAAATAGAAACACAACGAGTAAAAATGCCTAAATTTCACTGCGTACAAAGCGCTTTTCTGGATTAACCTTCATCAGGTACGCTCGGGACCAAATGCAGGCGTATTTTGACTTTTTGCGGTAAGACTGATCAGATCAAAATATCTTGATGCAGAATCAAATTTCAGAATCTACATTGATGGATGGATGTAAACACTTTCTTTCCAACATACATTCCAGTATCCAAAATAAATAAGAGCATACAATTCAAGCATGCTGAAGATAGACAAGACCATGGGCAACAAAATGAAACGATAAGAGATATTTAGAGATATTATATGGAATATACTCAAGAAAGACACAATCTTCATCTCCTCTGGATAGAGAATAAATTCTTAACGACAGTAGCATATTTCTCATTGGATTTGTTAACAAATGGATCAAAATTCCCCCTTGTACTTTAATGAATACTTCATGGTTAGATGAGCCGTGTTTTCCTATTGCAGAAGCTGCTGTAAACATTAAATCACATTTTAATAAATTGTTTCACATTTTATATTTTGGGGGCCTTTAACGGTTTCCGTTGTTGCTTAAATGCCGGTTTATTGTTGAAAGCAGTAATGAGATCTGTTGAAGTTAATTTTATTTGGTGGATGGGTGTCTAATGGAAAATCAAGCAAAATCTCACCTTTGTTAATTTGGAAATTAAAAAAAAAGAAAAAAATCGGTTACTTTTATTTCTATATACAGCAATAAAGTCTACATTAATCTTAAATATATATGCCAGTATTTATCGCCTTTATATTTCAACATTCTGGAATTATTTTAAATAAAAGAAGAAAAAAAAAACAACCACACTACGGTAGATTCATTTGAAGGACACCTAAAATTAGTTTTTATATCACATGCTCTGATTTATCTTTCTGTAAGGCTGAGCATTGGTCCGAGGAAACAAAAAAATATAACAAAGGCTCGGACTCCATGAATATCTTAAGAAAGAGTTGGATCAGGTTCTTCGGAAGGGTGAGCTAATAAGTGTGTTAACCCAAATCGAGTTTATGTTCATTTTATAGCATGTGTTTTGATAAATTTTCAAAACTTTGATTTGTTTAATAAATATTTGGTTCTGTCTCTTGATGCTAATTTTTTTTCTTTAATGATTTTGAAACGGTTAGCTTAGAAAAGTATTGCACTAAGTACCTGGCCCTTCGTCGGATTTGGCTTCCCATTTTGATTTGTTGGGATTTGAATGCTTCTTTATAATGTTTGGATTTTTGACTTCATATGTTTCGGTTCTAATGCTATTGATGAGATGTTATTTCGTGAAATGGACATATAGCATACCGAAAATCTTCCATTGCAATTTGTAAAATTATCCGATTGTTATCTTTATATTTGTCTTATCGGCGTTCATTACGTCATTAATTGTATATTTAATTTAGTAAAGAATGTAACTAGAAATTCGTAAAGACTGAAGTTCTCATTTTGCCCCATACCGTGTCGGAATAAGATAAATCTAGAAAAAAGCGTTACAAGGAGGTAAATTTGGCTTTTGATATATTTGTAATAAATGTTTGAATGATCTGGATCGTCTATTCCTATCATTTATTCAAAATTCTTTTTTCGATCATGTTAAATGATACTATGCTTTAATCACTAACATTCTCGTCTGAAATGATTCTTAAAAATTTAACACTGTTGACAGTGAGTATTACCGCATTATCATAGACGTGTATAATTTATAGTTGTAAACTCGATTTCTCCTTCTCTTTATTTTAGAGCATATTTATAATTAAAAAGACTTAAAACATTAAACGGGACAGACGAAAATCGTTAAGTCGCCATGTCTTAAGTTTGCGAAAAATAGTATTTTTCTACAACAGGCAATCAATCAATTGGACCATGCTTGCTTGTTTAAATTTATAGTCTGTTCTGAACTGTATTGAAAATAAAAAATTACCAATGTTAAATGAATATGGAAAATTTACGTATGCTATATGTACATTGATTTTTTTTCCCATACTTTTAAAGTCGTATGAAGCAGAATACATTCAGGGACTCCTGCGAAATAACAAAAAGAAATTGGCCAGAACGTTTAATTTCACTTTTCGCTATATCGATAATGTTTTGACATTGAATAATACTACCTTCAGTGAACGTCACGACTCAATATATCACAGCGAACAAGAAATTAAGGGGACGACAGACTCAACAAAATCTGATTCATACCTAGATTTATTCATCGAAATTGACCAAGAGGGAAAACTTGTTTCTAAGAATTACAACAAACCGGATGACTTCAAATTTCCTGTATTTATGTGGCATTCTTCCTGCTTCCCCTGCCTACGAGGTTAATTTTCCGCAGTAGATTCGATATTCTCGTGCCTGCTCTCTTCCGGAGCACCTAAACACACCTTGGTTTTTGTAAGGTTCGTGTTACTCTTGCGTTAGTGTTCAGTGTAGTGTTTTGTGTTCTATGTTTATCTTTCATTCTTTTTCTTGGCCATGGTCTTGTCTCTCTTCCGACTTAACGATTTCTGTCTGCCCCTTTGGTATCTCCGAATTCCTTTTTCCAAGTATTAGGATTTTCTGTATAGAGCATTGCTTTGTTGCATAAATTACTACAACAAGGATACATCCAATCAAGGTTGAGTCTTCCCTCCTAAAGTTCTATAGTCATGGTGAAGTGGTTGATCCATATGGTATCAGAGTATCTCAACTAGTTATGGACCTGTTACAGATAATACAAAAATAAGTTGACCTCTTCTGGGATTGACGTTAACTCGGATCAGAGTTTACGGATTCCGCGAGCACTTGATCCCACTCCTGTTTTGTAAAGGAGTTTGTGGATTTCAAGCCTTTGTTTTCGTTTTTTCCTTTATTTTGTTTCAAATTTGTCTTCAAGTTGTCTCTTTGGACAATGCACTCTTGATCTTTCTCATGGGTATTCTACACTGGACCTGTGATACATTTCTACCACCTGCTGTAGAGTCACTGCTGGTGGATTTTAGTTTCGAAGTCATTCGCAGCCCAGTAGCCGGAAGTTTTACCCTGGTATAATTTATTACAAAAATACCTTTAATTTTCCATTCAATATTGATAAAAAATACCATTATTTTTAAAGGCTCTTCCTTCTGATGCAGAGGTGACTTTTATCTCAGTTTGAAATCCTGTTTATTTAGATGGGTTTGGTTCTGATGTTTGTGCTTATTAAATGTTATTGTTTTTACTGGACTTCCAACATTTTTACTTTGAGCACTGCTGACGAGTTGTAAATCAACGAAATGGCCATACAGTGTATCAAACTGATATTAGTTTTTTATGATACATTTATTATAAAAAGTCAGTATGACTTATGCAATGAAACCAGTTTTACCCCTTTGCATTTTTCATGACTCTTGGCATTATCATAGTTATTGTTTTTTTTATATTTATTATCGAACTTAAATTTTTATATTTTCAAGAGTTCAAGCTGCCACCGATGAAAACTGAGATTAATTCACAGATGTATCACATAAACACAGTCACAAAGTTTTAAATAAAAAGTGTTTACCGGCTGTGATTTACTTCGATTGCGACTATACACCGGCCTAGTCTCATGAGTAACACGACGGGTGCCACTAGTGGAGGAGGAGTTGCTGGTTTTTGTAGGGTTCGTGCTTTAGTCAGTGTAGTGTTGTGCGTACTATTTTTGTCTATCGTTTCTTTTTTTGTTGGGCATGGTCTTATTTGTCTTCTGATTTAACGATTTATGTCTGCCCCTTTGGTATCTTCGAATTCTTTTGAAAGCATTTGATCCTAATCCTGCTTTGGGTAGCTCCCTGTCTTTCTGGCTTACAGTTTGTCATATCGTTTTTCCCGTAAATATCACATCTATCTCTCAATTCCATACGCACTATCTTAAATAAAACAATTTACAAATAAGAGTTATCCTCGTCATCCACTTAAATTACAAAATAGTAAAAATTATATTACATTCTCTGTGAATATACGGGATGATTTATAAAATAAAGGTTATACAAAGATATAATTCAGTTTAGTTTAAGAAAAAGACTTATAATACCAAACCAGGTAATTCCATAGCAATGGTACGAAATATTGAAACTTTAAAAATATCTAAATAAAAAACAAACAAACAAACATTCAAGAAAAAGGCGACCTATTAGTCATATGAGAAATTCCATCGGTAGATCCTTCTAAAAATGTTTGATTGTCCGGCCCACAACCGCGGGGCTTGTGTCCAATAATTATAAAATCCAGTATTAAAATACCCATCAAAAGTAGATCAAAAGTGCATTGTCCAAAGAATCAAAACAAACTCGAAACAAACTAAAGGATAAAATAGAAAAAAGAACAAAGGCTTATGAAATGAATGTATTGTTTCAATTGTGAACCGATTTGCTTGTTTCATTGGAGATTCACCAATTGTTCTGTCATGTCTCGCTCGTGATTTATCAAAAATAGGTAAATTACAATCATTACCCACTTTGCAAGTCAAGTGCATCCTCTTTGTATAATTGAAATCCGGATTTTGACCGGCTAGTGCAGACTGTACAGAAGAAGAACATGAAATGAGACATTTGCTATATTGTGAAAGATCACTTTAATTTTAAAAAGGAAAGCATTGGTAGTACAATGTGCACAGGTACAACTTATCAAAGGAATTCAAAGATACCAAAGGGGCAGACAGAAATCGTTAAGTCGGAAGACAGACAAAACCATGGTCAACAAAATGAAACGAAAGATAAATATAGAACATACAACACTACACTGAAAACTAAAGCTGGAGTAACACGAACCCTACAAAAACCAGGGTGAGTTCAGATGCTCCGGAAAATCATGTTTTGAGACACCTGTTACAAATCAAAATTCAAGTATGTACTGACTTTTATCAATGATCGTCATGGATATTGGAAATCACAGACTTTTCAAACCAGTTAGTTTTATGAAAGACAAATCAGTCAAAGCAAATTCCTACATCGGAAATCCGTCAAATCTAAAATTCCATCATATTTTGTAAGATCAGTGTCTACCGATCATTTCTTACACTTATACCACACTTATTGCAACCAAGATTTTTAAAAACAAACACTTTTGAAGAATGTCAGCATCAAAGACTACAAGCCTAAACCCCTCACCTGTGCATGTGCAAGTTCCCCGTTCATATATAATCCTGCTGGCCACCTGATTACTGTCGACCTCAACATTGTAGAAAGCATTTCTTCGAAATGCGTTTGCCAAAAGGCCAAAGTTCTGTGTCTTTCATTTTTTGTTGGCCACGGTCTTGTCTGTCTTCTGATTTAACGATTTCTGTTTGCCTCTGTAATCTTAGAATTTTTTTATATAATTACTGTACATTGTTGCACATTTATTGCCTGACCATATATGAAAACAATATTGCAATTTTAAATCAGAGTGTCAGTGGATCGTTACTTGTTATACACAAACATACAACTATAGGCTCAGAAGGCTGAACCTGTATCGCTCATCTGACATTGGGCCAATTAAAAAACAAATATTAAAGGACCAATAGCAGCGACAAGTTTCCCACTGTTTTACTGACCTTAAATTCAAAGGTTTGTCTTGTTTTCAGTAGTCTGTCCATCATGGTCTTTATCCAACTAATAAAACAAACAGATACAAACAAACGCCATCGGGAATGCGATTTTTATTTGCGATTCGCCCCTTTCAACTCGTACTATTTGCCTTTATATCGCGTTACAAAAGTTAATCTTTAGTACAAACGTGAAAGCGGCGAATAATTAATTGATTATTACACAGGAGGTAATCCGCTTTTTCCTAACTTCCGTTTTCAAGTGTTTTTCCCGGACTTTTTCGATCTCCCGATCTTTTCCCCTGGGGAACATTTCAACAAAGTAAATTGCCAATGGAGGTAGTAGATCCAGACAAGATTTTTTTTCATAAATTTACCTGTGGGCCTATGTAAAACTAAGTTCGGCTGGTGTGGCCATCTTGGTTGGCGGGTGAGGTCATCTGACAAAATTCTGAAAGAGACCCAACTAGAAATCATTCCACCAAAGTTTGGTGCAAATTAAGCGAGTAGTTTCCAGACTTTTAAATTTCTTCATGAATTTCCCATAGGGTCCTATGTAAAACTATATTCGGCTGTGGAGACCATCTTTGTTGGCAGGTGTGGTCATCCGACATAATTATGAAGGGGACCAACCTAAGGACCATTCCACCTTAATAAGGTTCTAATTGTGCAAGCAGT
>JARWCS010340672.1:0-11575 GCA_034783895.1 Geukensia demissa | reverse complement strand
GACATTGTACAAAATATCACTTTGTTACTATATTTAGGAAATATAGCCAACAGGAAATGGACCAGCTGCAGTATAAATTATTCTAAGCGCACACCTTAAACATTCATATATAGTCCAAGTATTTTTTTTGTTCTTTGTTATATAAGCAAGTCAGGAATAGACAAACTGCACAATACAAAACTTAGTTTAAGCTTTGTTTTAAAAGCAATTAAGAACTTAATTAAGAATAAAGAAAACTACATAAATGCAAAACTATTTGCTGTGATGATTTTTTTCATTATCTTTTCGAGCTTTAAAACCACTGGCGATTTCGTCAGAATGCGATTTTGTGAAATATTCAAGTGTTGTGATCTTTCTAAGTTATGTTAAGTGTGTTTTCTACGATAGAAATTAAAACATATCGACTTTATTATCCAATAATAACTGAAAAAAATTGTCCAATAGCAAAAACTAATACAATCTTCCACCACACTGCTTGACCTTATATTGCAGCAAAAAGCAATAAGCAATAAAAGTCAATGGATTCTATGCTTTTGTGTTATGCGATTACATTACATATATCACTTTAGGACACACTTGTATTGTATTTACTGACACCAAAATGAGATGACATATATATACCTATCTTTACGAGTTCTAAGAAGCCTATTTCCTGAACAGTTATTCAATGTGCTCTGCTTTTTGTTGATTATATATAATACGAATGCTGAAATAAACGCTAGAAAGACTGCTGCCCTTTCCTCCGAACCCCCGTCTACACAAAAAATAGTATATGATATAAAAATTGTTTCATCACTCTTGTAGACCCATTATTAGAGCGAATGTCAATGTCCTGCTGTCCTTTCAAGATATGCAAATATCATAAAATTACATCTATCACCTTGCTGCAAAAGTTCATGAAACAATAGTCTGTATTGTTTTTTTTTAACTTAAACAGACACATGCCTGTGTTGACGAACTTAAGGTAACCTATATCCTGAACAGTTATTTATAGTGCGCTTCTATTTGTTAATTTATATACAAAATAAGGATATGGAATAAATGCTTGAAGACACCCCGTTCTTCATTTATATTTTTTACAAATCTATCAAAATTTATTAGTACAATGCCATTTGTAGTCCGAAAGACATCCGTCATGAAAAATTTGAACATGTGTTGAAAGAACAACCTCTGCGTGTACTGTTATAATTTAAATTATTGTATCCCGGATATTTCTTAAAATTGTATGTGTGAATTGATTTTTTATTTTATTCTGTTATTAATGGATGCTTAATTGTGTCAGTCGTTCAACGTATCAACTAACGTTCAGTGAATATCTCGACCAAATATATCCCAGTTAACTAGCAATTAAGGAGACCACAGACTCAACAAAATCTTCTCCATACCTAGATTTATTCCTCGAAATTGATTAGAGGGTACACGTGTTTTTCTAAGATTTACGACAAACGGGATGACTTCAACATTCCTATGGTAAACTTCACATATTTATGTAGCAATATTCCTGCTTCCCCTCCCTACGAGGTTTAAGTTCGCAGTTGATTCGGTATTCTCGTGTCTGTTCCAAGTATCAGGCTTTTTTTATATCAATATAAATTATACAGATTTAAACAAATTTTCTCTGTAAAAATGTGGCATAAGCATTTATGGTTCCCAAGTTTTAAATCTATTATGAGATTGTTATTAAGTCTAGGTTGAAACATGAAACAGCTATTCTATAAAATGTAGCTGTTAAACATATTAAAATAAAATTCTTGTATGTGAATGAATTTAAAATGCAATTCTTTTATTTAACTATCTCTTAAGACATATTTAACAGACAACAATACATATTTCCGAACGCAATATTTTCATTTACACCATGATTACACTATGTATTATTTTGAATGCAACTTAACTAGCAAAAGGTCGCCATATATCAGTCAGAAGAATATAACATCCCTAAAATAGGAAGTTAAGGTTCATTTAAAGTCATTCACCACATTTGGCTTTTTTGCACCTGCGTGTCAGATGACCACAGCCGTAACTAACGCAAATATCTTTAGTTCTTTACTAGTGCTACCCGCAATGTGCAATTTTAAATGTAATTAGTGGACCATCTAAATCATAAGTCAGTGCCACTCTTATAAATCTCAAATCCCTCATTGGGAAACTAAAGCCTTAAGACATTTACAATACTCCACATTTCAGTTTGTATCTAAACAATAGTACCACTTTCAACCTTTTCTATTCCTTGCATGTAAATTAATTCAAATTTGGTTTCTTTTCTCAATTAAGACTTTTGTACTATGCAATCGACATTTGAATGAGCTACCGGAAAAGCGCTTTGTATGCAAATGAATTTATTTAAATGAAATTTGTAAAACATAGCCTAATGAAGAAAGGATGCAGTATTTCAGCATTTATTCGATATCCTTATGTTTGTAGAATTTAAATATCAAATAGTAAAATCGTCAATGCTATTTTAATTCCTAGTTCAAACTTTTATTCATACTTCACTTTTAAAGAACTCGAGGCATAGTTGACCAAATAAGTCTGGTAAGAATACAATAACTATTATGTGAAAATTTTTCACATATTCGATATATATTTTTGTACATTTTGTAATGTTCCGTGTAAAAAAGGGTGATTGGTGGGTTTTAGACTTTGAAACCTATTTTAAGCATTTAGTTATTTAATTTAATACATTTGATGTCTTCTTTCTGGAGAAAGTTATAGTCATATCCTGCTGTAAATAACCTTGCATGTTGTTAATAACCGCGGTTGTGGCGAATGGTCGTCATATTTGCATCATTCTAAAACCTGTAAATAATGGAAGCCTTACTAGGTATGACAGAGCATCCTTTAGCCCATTTTGAATTTTTGTTAAGAAATCACCCTTTCTTTTAGTCAAATACATAAATAAATATTAATAGAGGAAAAAAATTTCTGTAGTGTTTTAGTGATTTAAATATAAAATAAAAAGGCAATATTGAACTATTAGTTCGATCTTGAGATTTGGGTTGGGAAAATATTCTTATTTAGAATAACAGGCAAATAAGAAAGAACCAACTTGTTTATATAATAAATTATTTTATCCTTGATTTTTTCTTGAAATCTTTTTGTGGTAGTCTTTGTCTAGAGTAAATCAAGGGAAAACACCTTAATTAACTGTGTCACAAAAAGGTGGGGTTTCATGTAATGAATTGCTTGACATCAATGCCCTGCCTTCAAAGTGGTTGGCATGCTTGCTTGATGAATTAGATCTTAACCCTTTCAGGAAGAAGGCTAGAGTTTTACCATTTTTTTATGACACGTTTATTGGCGACCAAGATGATATGTCTTGCAAGAGTGCTTGTTCAGATAACAAATAAATATATTTTGTCTAAGTATTGTGGTTTATGGAGCAAACTAATTTCTATTGAAAAGTGTTTTTTATGTGTTCTCCTTTTTGTCATCAAAACAGACTTTCTTCGAAGACTACACAAGATGAATGAAAAATGAACGATACGGTATACATGGAAATACACCACTTCTCAACAAGAAGCTCCGACAGTTAAAATATTAAAATGTCTCTAAAATGCATATAACAAGCCTTAGGTTGGATTCTATTCTCCATGTAAAAGATTCATGATGGACATGTAGATATCAATGAATATAAATTAATGATAAACTATCACCAGGCTTGTTTTGGGACAAGCAGATTAAACATGTTGCTTGGTTAAACTATACTCTATGTCAGAGTTTGTAGGAACGAGTAAAAAAATAATGAAAAAACTGTTTACCGCATTCTAATAAATTAGTGTTTATTTTATAAATTGAAAACGTGGAAACAAGTTACAATGATGTTTTTAAGCAATCACGTTGCGACCAGTTTTAATTGTCTAAAAGACATACTAAAAAGCATACAATATACCCAGAAAAGAATCTAAATGATACCGGGGTACTGAAAGTATGTTGGAAAAATATGGTTTACATCTTTCTGAAATTGTTAATTCTTGTATTTTTAATTTTTTATCAAATAAGCTGGTTCGATAAGTCTTACTTCAATATTTTTGTAATATGGTAGAGACCCCTCTCCGTCTGCCTGAAGGTGATTCAGTGTTCCACAACGGGTGCTGCGCGCAGGACAGGGGACTCTTACCTTTCCGTAGCACCTGATCGCACTCCTATTTGGAAAAGAGATTCCAAGCCTTTGTTTCTTTTGTTTTCGTTTTATCTTTAAGTTAGGTTCAAGTTTGTCTTGTTTTTTGAGCTGTGCTTTTTTATCTCTCGCGTAAGTATTCTACACTGGACTTCCAATATTTGGTCCCGAGTGTAGATGACTTTTAATCCAGAAAACCGCTTCGTACGCAGTGAAATTTTAGCAGTTACAATCGTTTAATTTTCTATTTTGTCAACAGTCTATTTGATAAGAGAGAGAAATGCAAAGCACTATTTTTCTTAGAACTTCTTTCGTGCCCTATCGTCACCTATCTAGTGAAATAAAGAAACAGCTTAAAGGGAAATTATGCAGTGCATAATAAAACAAGATATGGATTGTGTCTATTAAACAAGATATGGATTGTGTCTTTCGGACATAAATTCCCTATTTTATTCTTTTAAATATTGAATAAACGTAGTGATATTCAAACCATTCATCTTCCACTGAACAATGAAAATTTCCATTTCATCAATCACTGTGAGATTCAAATTAAAGTCATTTTATCTATATATTTTATCTTGACCTTTTTTCTTCAGGCATTAAAAGTTTTTTGTTAAATTAACAAACAAATGTCTGCCAAACAGTAAAGCAATATTTAACTCAATTCAAAGAAACTATCCTTCTGGTTAACAATGTACGCCAATATCATTGACGACGCATAGTCTTACAGGATTTCACTTAGGCTCATTGTTCAGTGCATTTCATATTAAAAGATTCTGTTAAAAAATGAACATCTAACAAGAATGAATAAGCATTTTTTGCCAAGTTTCCTGACATTATTTTCCTCTATATACCGGTATGATTAAGTTTTAAAGAAGGCCATGCGAATGTATACAAATTACACCATTATGGCGACATGTTTTTTGTACCAGCATGAAGCAGAATTCACGAGGCTGCTGCTGCAAATAAAATATTCATAAAAATAGCCAGGTCTTTCAGTTTTACCTTTTTGCTTTTTGAAAATAATTTCAATAGTTGCAACGTTAACTCTGAAATTCATTAATTGCATGGCAATATGCCTACTTTCCATGTTTATGGGGTTTATGTGTAGCTACTGATGAAATATTTTCTTGTGTGATTTTATTATTAGGATTTTCAGGATTTGCTGTTGGTATATGCACGCAACAAACAAATAGTTAAAGAATATGAAGCATTTGACAATAATAATTATAACTTTATAATACAGGGTCCCACACGATAAATCAGAACCACCCTATTATTTTCGCTGTTTATGTAAAACTTGCACCTACACCTTTAACTTTAAGGCTCCTGATATCCATTAACATCAAAACAATTAAAAGTAAATGTACACATAAGAGGCGATCATATTTAACTTTGGTTAAGCATTAAAAATAATGCTATCATCCGAGAAACATCTTCAAATTAGTTTATAATACAGATTGGAATAGTTACACGGGAATGGATACAACCAGAGCGTAACTATAGGAAACGGATATGTAGTATGATTGTCTATGCGACAGCCTCCCAAAAACCGTGTAAACGGGTTTCAACTGAAGTACTTTTGACCAAAATAAGTAAGCAATGTAAAACAAGTAACACGTAAATATAAAAACAATTACAGGTTCCTAGCTTGGGATAGGCACGTAAAATCTGTGGCGGTATGAACATGTTTTGAGTACTCAATCCTATCCCTACCCTGGGACGGGATGTGACAAAACCACATAAAACAGACTTTAAAAACCTACTGCATAAGATTTAACTGTTGAAGTCGATACAAAGTACACAGAAAAAAAACAAATAAGACAAGATGTACCGACCTCGAAAAAGTACTCGGCTTTCTGACAGTTAGTTCAAAATCCAAACTCAGTTGATAACAAACCTACGACATCAATCAAAACATGTCCGACCGGATTAAGTTTTAAAATATCATTAATAGTCATATAAATCAAGGTATCCTGTAAGTTCCAAAAACAAAAATTATTAACGGCATGTAGAACAAAAATGTAAAACAATATTGACAAACATTATTTTGATTAATATTATTTAGCAGAGAGTCAATTTTGATACCAAGGAAGACAATATTCAAACATTTTAAAAAATGTTCTAAAATAACCTTCATGTACGAGTTTATTCATTAAACTGAGAAGTCCCAAATGATTTGTATTTAAGATTAGGAGCTATAAACCACATTTCCATAAAAGTTTGGTGTGACGTTCCGTTTTTCATCTAACTTGCATCCAAACTTTAAAATTATTTCTTTATATTTATGATATAATTTGGTATTGATTAACTAAATCCTTAACTTTAATAATTTTCTGGTAATACAAAGATTATGTTCATCAAAATTAAAAAAAATTCTCAACACACGGACAAAACGTACCAGCTGAGAAATACATATACCGCCTGAAGGAGCCAAATGAACGTCACCGTCAAGCAAGGGAAATTTAAAATTAAGAATGAGAATTTGTATATTTTAGTTTTGATTTAACCTTTTGAAAAAGAAAAATTTTCAATCCAGAAAAGGACACTTCTGCTGTCCAGCTTTATTCAAAATAAGTTCTCTGAGGTAAATTGCACGACGTATTTCGAGAAGTCTGGGTTTCAAAGATAACGTTAAGGTAGCGGTAAGAAAAATAAAATATATCTATTAAATCAGATTTAGAAGTTTGGCCAAAAACTGAGATTTATACCAGTAAAACGATTAAAGGGGGGAAATCGGTACCAATAGGAATTCCTACAACATGTCGATAAATTATAACACCAAACGTGATATGAATATTGTCAAGAAGACAATTAATTGAATTTATCATTTCCTCACAAGTCCAGGGAGTGTACTTTTTGTAGACACCTTTTTTTCACTCGAGAAGAAAGCTTGATCACTGTTATAGCAAGTAAAAGTTAGGTCACTTTGAACAAAAAAGAGTTTTGTAATAAAGGTTAACGAAGTTTGATATGTCAATATTAATGTATAAGATAAAAAATAAAATGAACATCAACATTGCAAAACCTAATTACAATTCAAAACGTGTGCATATGGTGCAAATACACGTCAATACAAGCACATGTTATTTATATTGTGTGTATCATAACATGTTTGATTATATTTATTGACTGCATTTGTACAAATGTGTTAAAACACGTTGCATTTTGGACATATAGTGAACACTTTTTAGAACTACAAACATGTAAAAATTACATTGTTGAAAGTTCCAGATTGCACATTTTTCTCCACAAAGCAATCGCATTATAAAACATGTTTCAAAATACAGTGGTGTATGGGTGTAATCAGCCATTACAATTTGCTATAAACTATCATGGCCACTTTCTATCTGCTTTATTTAATCCATCGTTTACCAAAATCTTCGTTACTGTTCGAAAATATATCTTTGGTAAATAAGTAATTTCTTTAAGCATTCATACTTTTGGATAATTCTAAATAGGTAAATGAAAAAATGGAACAATAACCTGAACTTAATTTTTAAACATGTAGAACATCATGTGCACATTCAGAAAAACCTAGATGGTTCGTGATAACCTTTTGTGGTTATAGGTTCTCATTAATAAAATTTAGGGAAAATACCATAAAATAACTGTGTCACAGATTCTTACTTGAAGTTTTTGTGGGTTACTGTTTTAATCAGCCAAATAACAAATGTTAATTCTAGATACAATTTTACCAATGTAGAATAACTTTGTTGAATTTTGATATGCTTTATGTTCATTTCAAGGAGTAAACCATTATCAGTAGCATTAGAACCACAACATAGAAAGTCAAAGATCCAAACATAGTAAAAAAATACTCAAATCCCTTTAAAAATCGAAAAAAGTAAGCCAAACCCAGCGGTAGAGACTCAAGAAAAGCATTAATACTCTGATATATTGCAGGACATATTTGCTTAAATATGACTGTGAACGAAAACAGGGAAACATGGCAAGCATGAAACGCATAAATGAACATCGCTAAGATACGCTAACAGGTGTTAGGGAAGACTTTATCTTTAAATATCCATTGCCAATGATATTTTATGCATTTATTGTTAAAACATTCGGATCTTATCAGTTTGTGTAAGTTAATGAGAAAAAATGCTTCAAATGCAGCAATTTGGCTGGTTGGACATCGTGGTACGTCACTGTATTGTAAAATATAATGTGATTAACATTTACAAGCAAACAAAATTTGAAATATTTCGAACTGAATTGTTCAGATTATTAACCATACCCGAACCGACCATTTAATTTGCTGAAAAGGGTGATTTGTCTTAGAACAGATTAATTTGTCAACAGATTCAACTAACCTTGGGATAGATTGTTTTCAAGGTCAGCATAAGGCAGATGTTTTTGTCAAGAAAATTCCCACATCCAAAGAGTCGTAAGATTTATGCTTTGAAATATTATTATCTACATCGCTTGTTAATACATCCGTTTTCACACTGATAACGATAACATTGCATTTTGAATAAAAACATTTTCCAGTTCAATTAGGCAATGTTTATGTTATTAATTATTTTGAAACCTTTTAATGTTTATCCCTTAATAAAAACAGAGTAGTACTTGACCTTCCACTCTAGCTTTGGTTTTTATCCCAGTTATTCAAATTATTCAGCAGCGTCCAGAAAAACCACAAATTACAAGAATTTGTAAATATTTACATGTCTACTACCAAATAAATGCGTTGGCATCAGCTCAACATAGATAACCATTGTTTTAAAAATTGGATCCCTCATAATGAAATAACATATTTTCGTTGTATCCTGGAATTGTTTTTGTTTGTATTGTTTATTAATAGGATACTTTAACGGATTAATAAATGTATATTTGAATAAAAGTGCAATAGGCTTATGCTGGTGTTTGTTTACTTTCAGCATTTTCGCCGTTTAGATAATCAGGACATTTTGATTATTGTCAATGACATTGTGGTTTGGCATACAGTTTGTCATTCCACTGTCCTGGAATAAAAGAGGGAGGGAGTGGGCGCTCACATATATGTTCAACACGCAACATACCTTATATATCGGTCCTCCCGTGGACGTTGTTATTTTCGTGAACTCATCCTGGTTTTTGTAGTGTTCGTGTTACTCTAACTTTCTTTCAGTGTAGTGTTGTGCCTGCTTTGTTTGTCTCCAGTTTTTTTGTTGCCACGGTGATGTCTGTCTTCTGGTTTAACAAATTATGTCTGTCCTTTTGGTATCTTCGAATTCTTTTTACTGTTATTTGATTTACATATTTTTGCTGTTTCTGGATCTCTTCCATTGTAACCTCTACTATATTTACCAGTTACTGTTCATTTATATGTCAACACATTTTGGATGAGCTGGATGTATTACTATGGGCTATTTGGAGTTAATATATTGCTTATCCTTTAATACAAACGTAACAAATCTTTGAATATTTCTAAAGGCCTTACCTAAAGATTTTCGTAATTTATACTTTTAATATTGTTACCTAGTAGACAATCATTTAACATATCTTATTTCAATATTTATAAGGGGCGTGGATGGCCGAGTGGTCTAGGTAGTTGATTTAAACTTATCTGTACAGAGAACTGTAGCCTATCACCTAAATGGCCTAACTTTGTACCATATAAAAAATGTTGCGTTTAACTCGCATCGCACGTTAAAAGGTTTCTCAGTTAACTTCCCAACGTCGTTGGTTCTCTCCGAGTACTCGGACTTCCTCATCCAGTACAACTGACCACTGCGATATGACTGAAAATTGTTAAAAGAGCGTTAAACCCCATCGCAATTATGCATGAATTAAATATTGAGGGTGTATCTGATAAACTTATATCTCCAACGAGCTTTTGTATTTGTTGCGATCTAAGATTTTGGGCCTATAGATTTGTTTTTGTGGCAGACAAAAATATCCTACTTGTCGTAAAAATTAGCTGTCAGAAAATAAAACATTATCGAGCAGGAACCTATGAGGCACCGCAAACCACAAATTATGTAATAAACAAAAAACAATGCATGTGAAGGTAAAACAATGACTCCTGCTAACCTGAATTCAACACGTGGCTGCCATGAACTATGTCACATAAACAAGAAAACACCTAGCATGCTTCCTAAAAAGGTTAACATACAATTGTTGACGAAACCAGGCTGTTCACATGAAGTACAATGGACTGAGGTCATTTTAAGAAACTTCATGTTGTTGGCGACATATTTATCATAGGTGGTTTCCCTCTCAATATACTGCAACAAAAGTAGCAAAGTATTGAAAAATTTTGGTCATCATAAGTTTTTTAAGACAACATTAGGTTTCTTCTCACCTTTTGTCGTGTCTTTAAAACGACAATATACAGCTGACTTTAATAGATGGTTACTCCTTGAAATGTACATATAGCATACGAAAATTGTCCATCTTTATTCAAAATTTGAAATTTTGTATTTCCATAGTTTGTTAGAGGTTTGATTCGGGATCTAAAATAAAAAAAAAAACGCAAATGTCAACGAGCTCGTTTTCGTGATATAATGTTTTAAACTTTCGCGGAAAAGGGACTTATTTTAATTTTTTCATTGGTTTTGTATGAACAAGTTTTGTGTATAAGGTCGTGTGGAGAAATAACTCATAATTCCAGAAAAAATAAATGACGATTTAAGGTGTATGTATAAAATAATAAAAAGAAAATTCGGAGTCAGTGGGCAAAATAACCACTGCCCTGTAATGGTTTAATCAAAAAGAGTTCAAAATTTTCATTATCTCCCGTCCTGCAATCAATTGCTGCAATATTTCTGCAAAGTTGTTGCAAGGTTGCTGCAGGTCATTTTACTGATTCTCCAATATGTTGAAATGCAAGGTTGCAGCTATCTTCGTTTTCTACGGGGATAACAATCTCTAAACAAAACAAGCTTTCTTTAAGTGTACTGACAACAAAGTAATTTTGAAGACTGATTATATGCACTGACATGCATATGAGATGTAAATGAATTGCAATGAATTCCCACACGGTTACTACAACTACCTTGAAGCAAAATTGCAACAATCCATCAGAAATGGCATGTAAATCAGCTTTCCTGCAATGGATTACTGCAACAAGTTGCTGCAATGGTCTAACAGTGAATTTCTGAGATATAAAGAAAATGAATACATGTATATATTGAATCCACTGACGAAAGTATAATGGAAATATTTAGCATGTTTCAAAATAGAAGATAAGCCACAGAGAGTGTATTTACTTAATACATTATTGTTAAAATGACGTATTTGTCATGGGTTTACAAGCAAATGATAGATAAATGACTTTATCACATTATCAATTTTCATCAGTCGGTAGGAGTTTTTTTTACTTGATATTTTAATTAAATGAAAAAATATGGCCGCCATTGCATACTACTTATAGTGCTATTCTGTATATTGATTGATTGATTGATTGAATGGTGCTTAACGTCCAGTGGCAAATATTTCATGCATATTCAGAACGAGAGCATATTAATG
>JARWCS010340661.1:0-11575 GCA_034783895.1 Geukensia demissa | reverse complement strand
TACCACCTTTTACACAGGAAGCTTAAAAGGCCACGCAATGATAATACGGTTGGTAAAGGAGGCTAACCGCTCCTTTTCTGAGAAAATTGGTAAGATTTTGGCATGGACCACAGTGGCATAGACTGGCTCAAGTATGATTAAAAAAGATAAGAAAATGACCTATACATTGTACTTTGTGTTCACAATATTTTTCAAACAAATGTAAACAAATCTCAGATTAATTTAAAAAACAGAAATCTGTTTATCTAGGGTTGTAGTAACGAGTTAACGATGGGACGAGTAAAGATTGGTATGAGTTTACAATGGGACGACTTTGAAATGGAACTAGTTTACTTTGGAACGAGTTTGCATTGAAACGAGTTAACTTTTGTGGGACGAGTTTACAATGGAACGAGTTAACTATAATTCTGTGGAAACACAGTATACAAAGAAGGGGGCTATCGCTGGTCACAATTTTATAATTCAACTACGTCTTATTTCAAGACCGCCTTGATGGTGTAATGGTTAGCATGCTGGCCTCGAGTGTGGGGGTCATGGGTTAGATCCTCGGCTGAATCAATCATCTTGCTTCATGTTTCAGCAAATTTGTCCTTTCCAATGAAAAAATCAAAGGAAATCAGCAAAATCACACATCACGCAAAAATTTTTGTTTCAAGTTTCTTAAATCAGGTATTTATGTATCACCTTGTGGCCCTGTTTGATTTCCCTTTTTGCTTAACAAACCTCTAAAATTGGCGGTCTATGAAATGCACCTGCTAATTCATCATAACACATGATAAGGTGAAAATGAAGGCACATTTCACAGAGTACACCAATATTAAAACAAATAACATGAAAGCACATTTATCATGTTTATATATGAAATCCTGCTTATCCTGTTGCGCGAATTTAAAACCTGATTCCCAGTGTCATGATTTGGAGACACTGGGACACAATGCAATTTCACAATTTCCGGTGTCAGGTGACATCAAAAGTTAAATGCTGATGTGGACAACAATAACCATTTATAAAATAGTGTAGGAAAGGGAGTACATTGTGTACATGTATGTTTTCAGATCATAGCATGGGGTTATATAGAGTCGACTCTATTTGTAGCAAATTCAAACAAAAATTATAAGAAATTAGTTGACTAATCTACACATCTATTTATAACTATTAGAATTATCATGCTTACATGCAGCATTCTTTGAAATTCGAATTCACTGGAAACCTACAACCAACTGCATGTATTATAAAGCTATAGTCTCCTTTTCCTGGCCATGTGCATGTTCCTTCGTCCCCCTTGCGATATGCATTCCACGCTTTAACTGGTGAAACAATATGCTTTAAATGGTGTATCGATATCAAATTGTTGTCAGTAGTCCATTCCATAATGGCATATTGGTTTTGTGCCATTCTAGATGATGAAAATGTCTTTTTTCTTCTGTTCTTTGTACTCTGATTCTCCCTCCAATTTCAAATTTCCGGAAATATCGCGCCAGGTCATGCAGTTACGGGGCGATCACCGAGGTAACTTACGGCGATTAAAATATTGATTTATTACCTAAAACACAAAGTTTTAAATTGCTTTTTTTTCAAATTGTTACCACATAATAATTTTTACTTTTTTTAAATAATAAATTCACCTCGCGGCGCTTCACTTCCGGTGTAAACAAAGCGTGCTTTGCAATGAAGTGGTATCAACTGATCAACAGACTGTAATGATGGATAGGAATGGCATGGAAAGTTACACGTGTCAAATTTGTGGGAAGATATTGAGCAGAAAACAAAGATTAGACAGTCATTTATTTTCAGTTCACAATATTGAACGTAAGGATCAACAATGAACGTGAGAAATTCATAGATACCAAAACTAAAGACTTGCATTGCATACATTGTACATTCAGTTGTGTGCCATGTAATATTGGGCTATTCCAGAAATAGTCAATACCTTAATACACCCCAATTCCAAGGATTTTTTCTATGTAACGTTCAACCTCCTCTTTTAAGGTTGAAGAGGCCGGGGGAGGGGGGGGGGATGGTAGGGAAAATTTCTGGAAACACTTTGCTCAATTTTCCTGAAACTTTAATGAAATGTTAAAAATGGTGGAAGAATTCTCCCTTTAGACCTTTAATTTTTCATTGGTTTTTAAATTTGATTTTTGAGTTATTTAATTTTTAGTGTTTACAAAATGGAGGGGGGGGGGGCAGTTTTCAGTTTCCGCACTAAATTTGGAAATCTTTTCAACAATTTTCTAGAAATTTAAGGAAGGGGATTGATAAACATAAGCTTCCTTTTGATATTCAATAAAATTTGGTTTCACAATTTAAATTTTTGGCACTTTATTCATAAAAGGAGAACTGAATTGATAGTTAAGTCGATATGTATTTGATTGATTGATTGATTGGACACTCTCTACCACTAATGAAAGCTTTGCTTCCGTACAAACTAGTGACCATCCAAAATGTTACAAAACAGTAAAAAGTTACAGAGATTGCACTTAAAAAGATCAGACTCATTTCCAAAAATGAATCAAACTGTAGCACTCACTCTGTACAGTAGAACAATATTTATGCTTTTAAGTTTTTCGAAGTGGAAAATTCACAATTGAATTAAAAACATTTAGTCACGAAGATGCAACTTTGATCAATGTAAATTTTAATAATGCACTGCAAAAAAAAGACCCGAGCTTTATAATTCAGAAAATCAAAATTGAAAAGCTTAGTTCATTCAAAAGGTTAACAGCTGATGGTTAAATGAATCTTATTAAATCCATCATCATTTGTTTCATAAGTAAATTTTGAAAATATCTCTGTGCAACAATAAAGATAGTTACCATGGTTACAAATGTATGTTATTGTTAATACATTTTATATATAATGTTTTATTTTATTTCAGCTGAATATAGTCCAGTAAAGTATAAAAGATATGTCAAAGATTCAAGAATTCCTGTTCCAAGAACAACACAGTATAATCACAAAAAAAAGAAACAAACAACGCAGAACGAGGAATCGATGGATTTTTTAACATTACAGCTGCCACTTGAACAATCTGTGACTGTAGCCTCATTTGAAACATCACAATTTACCAACGAAGCATCAGGTAGTGATTTTGAAGAAAGGAGGAAAGACATAACATTTACTTCATTAAATGAAACTGAACATGCTGAAAACTATGCTGCTTTTGATGGAAACAGAGTTGTGCCAGGTAACAGTTTATCAGTTGCAGAAACAGACTTTGTAGGAGGCTGTAGCAATCATCAATTTGAGAATGATACAATACATTTAAATATACCAGACCAAAGATCACCCTCTCCAGTGATAGAACATGCATTCGGCTATAATAATATGCAAGACAAAATTGCTGAAGACAGTATGGACACAACTGATGTGAATGAGGATATGATATCAGATGAAAGTTATTGTATTTTGTCTGAATCAGATTCAGATGCAAATGCAAGCTTTGACTTGTATTTTTCGGATGACAGCAGTGATGATATTGACAAGGGCAATAAACCCTCAGATGACTGTGATAGAGAAAATAAAGCTCCCAAATTTTCAGAATTTGATGAGACTTGTATGACTTTACTATCGTTTATTTTAAAGCACCATCTTAGCTGGCAAAGTTCTAATGATTTTATTGAACTTTTTAAATTTTTCTCAAACTATACAGACAATATTTCAATAGACAGGATTAAGCAGACAGTAGGTAATTGTCAACCTAATATCATAGATTTTTGTGATAAATGCTTATCATTATTTCCTGACGATGAAGAAATTGTAGTGTGTTCGCAAGAAAGATGTGGAGGTTTAAGGTTCAAAGGGGCACAAAATAAACAGTGCGAAAAACGTCGGAAAAGTTATTTTGTCTGCCTACCACTACACAGACAAATAAAAGATATCATAGAGAGAAGAGATATATGGGAATCTATTTGCAAATATAAGGAAAAATGCAAAACGTCAACATCAATTACAGACATATTAAATGGGGAAATGTACCAGTCCTTCATGGAGACAGAAGATGCTTGCTCCTTAGAAGAAAACAGCCTTACACTTCTGTTTAATACTGATGGTGCACCACTCTATAAATCGTCTGGTGTAAGCATTTGGCCTGTTTATTTGGTTATAAATGAATTACCACCAGCATTAAGATTCTCAAGGAAAAATATTATTTTATGGGGTGTATGGCAGGCAAAAGGAAAGCCAATGTTTCAAACATTTTTTCATCCATTTGTGAAACAAATGAATGAATTGAAAAATGATGGTATAACAGTTGAAATACATGATGAAAAAGTCACAATCAAAGTTATTTTGTTGGCTGGCACTATGGATTTGCAAGCTAAGGCACTTATAACTGAGATGACAGCCCATAATGGTCAGTTTGGTTGCCTTACTTGTGAAGAGCCTGGAGAAGTGGTGAAGCGTGGAAAGGGCCATTGCCGTGTCTTTCCATACAGACAAAACCCAGCAACATTAAGAACAAGTGCTGGTAAGTTTTTCAGAGTAACAGATGATGCAAACATTTTACATGTACATGTAAGGGGTAATATACTGTGCATGTACATGTAGTTACATCAGTATGAATAATTTCTGAAAATTAATGTGAAACTTCTCATTAAATATTTATTTTGCATGGTGTGAAGCCAAAACTTTCTGAAATGATTAAAATTATAAATATAAAAAACAATCAAGAGTGAAGAAATATTTGCAATTCAAGAGAAAAATATATAAAGAATTTGTTTCTCAAAAGAATCATGCAATGATAATGCCAATGAAAATGTCATAATTTTTTCTCTAATGAAACTTGTTGAAACAACAAAAATAAACATCTAAAGAATTAAGAAATGCATCTTATAAACACTGTAACCTTACACTTAGCTACAAGAAAATACTTTTTCAAACACCATTTCATATGTGGTGTACAAATAAAAATACGGGTATATGAAAATTATTTTTCTTTCGGGTAAGTGGAATATTTTCATGATAAATACATGTTTGTACTTGTTACCGGGGGTAATAAGAAAAAAAAGGGATCATACTCAAACATCATAAATTGTTCTATGTATTACATGTGTACTTGTAATTATGTGAATATTAATTAGTGTTAGCATAAACATATTGCATAAAATTGACGTAAGTAATTTAAATATGGATTTTTTCAGGAATGTTAGAAGATGGTTTACAGGCCATTGCATCAAAGAAACCTATAAAAGGTGTAAAAAATGTGTCATGCTTACATGGGATGCAATGGTTTGATGTTGTTTATGGACTAGTTCCGGATTGTATGCATGGAGTCTTGCTTGGCATTACAAAGCAAATTCTTCAGCTGTTCTTTTCATCAAAAAATTCCAAGCAGGCTTTCTTTCTTGGAGACCAAATAGGAGATATTGATGCCATATTGAAGAAAATGTTACCTACTGATGATATATCACGTCTCCCACGCAAGATTGAGAAGAATTTACATCATCTGAAAGCTTCAGAATTAGAAATGTGGCTCATTTTTTATTCCATACCTTGCCTGATTGATTTCATGAAACCAGCCTTCCTCAACCATCTTGCACTACTAGTTGAAGGTATCTACATTCTTCTTGGCAATGATATAACTGAACACAAGCTGAATCGTGCAGAAACTGTACTTTTAGAGTTTTATGCTCTCTTTGCTGACTTGTATGGATATGAAAGTTGTACGTTAAACTTGCACAATGTATGTCAGCATCTTGTGATGTATGTAAGAAAACTGGGACCATTGTGGGCTTGGTCCTGCTTTGTATTTGAGGACATGAATGGGTCTTTGCTGGATTATGCTCATGGCACAGGTGATGTTTGCCTACAGATTTTATGGACAGTACAAGCTCAGAAGCGACTAGCTGTTGATGCCCAATACATAAATAATCACTTTTTAAAAGGATATGTTAAGAAAATGGTAAAAGCAGGTCGCTCTGTAACTATTAAACTAGAAGCTAAAAACTGCAAAGTAGCAGGTGGCTTGAAATCTTTGGTTTTGACTGAAGACATCAGGAATAAACTTCAACAGCTTCTTGATATTTCTGAACAAGAACCCTTAGGCAAAGTGTTTAAGGTGCTAAGAATTGTGATTGGAGACACAGTATTTTTTAGCAAGGAGTATGTTAGGATGAAGAAGAGGATAGTACATACTGTGTTGACAAAAGATGATAATATTCACATTGCCACAATAAACTACTTCATTTACCACAGTAATAGTGACCAATGTTTTGCTGTTGTGCATAAGCTTGAGATGTCTGAAAATCCCCTCCTGCATCCATTGATAAATCATTTGATATGCTTGAAAAAGGCAAATGATCAAAGTGATGAGAAATACATTATTTCTGTTGACAAAATAAAAGAAAATTTGTTAGTTCTGAATGGCAACAAAAACTATAGTTGTATTTGTAGATTACCAAATCCATATGCTCTTAGTGTGTAATTTTTTTGCATACTGATTATTTACTATTTTGTCCTACTTTTCAAGAATTATATTTTGTCCTACTTGTCAAGAATTTTAGTATAATGCAATTTCTTATTTTTACTAGAAAATTGGATCTTCGTGGACTGGGATTGTTATTGTTTTCATTTTCAATCCATAATTCCTGGTAAACTTTTCTTAAATTTGGTCACAAGAAGTTTTAAATGCAAAGTAATTCTAAAGATCAATTAATGTACATTTGTAAATAGGTTGATAAGTTCTTCAAAAATGGCTGAAATATAGAATTCACTTTTTTATTTTGTATTGATTTGACATATTTTATTTGCGTATTTCTTTTTGTTGTTATTTAATACTCTTTTAAACCCTGTAATAATATGTCCTGGTTTGTTTTTGAAAATTAAAATATTACTTCAGCAATTTTAATATGACAATCTTTAGTTTAATCTGTAATTTATGATAATGTTTCCACTTCCAAATTTGTACTTAATATCAACAGAGCCTGTTATCCTGTGGAGGGTTACTTTTATACATGTACATGACACAGAAATTATCAGAGATTGTTTTACTTTACCGGTATACTGTTAATCATTTTTGGCACAATGTAAAACAATTATTATGTCATTACATGTGTTCTTTTTTTAACATTTAAGGAATTGATCCTTATGCACTCAACAGTAAGATACAATGTACATGCATGTCAAGCCAATATTATACACATAATTTATTTAATTTATTCAGACAAGTTTTCAGTACAATCTACATTACAGAATATACATCTTAAAATGTTAATTTCATGATTTCTCAACTCTCACGATGAAGTTTTATAATTTGAATTATTCAGCTGTCAAGATTATGATTAAGAAATGATCTTGAAATGTAACATTTTTATAATTCACTGCATTCATTTATACATTGAAAGATTTTATGTTTAATTTATGAATTTTCAGTAAGGATTTTGGATTTTACAATGTTTTTCTATGATTTTTATATTTCTTGATGGATGTACACTATATTCTCAAACATTAAAGTGCTATTATTTCCTTAGATTTTCTTTATATCATAGAACTATGATAATCTGAAATTCAAAGTTAAAGTCCTCACATTTCCTGGATGTTCCTGTAACTGCAATTTTTTAAGTCCTGCCATTTCCTAAAATTTCTAAGCCTTAAAAATCTGCAATATTTAAAGTCCTGGCATTTCTTGGAATCTCTTGTCCTAAAATGAGAGTCCTAGCATCTCCTGGCTTTTCACATTTTTCAACTGCAAGAAATGCCAAGAAATCCTGGGATTTCTTTCCCTAGAAATACAGTCTAAATTTTAAGCTTTTTCAACATGGGAAATGCCAGGAAAACCTGGGTTTTTCTGGGATTTCCTCATAATTCTCAGCTCACAAGGAAACAGTTTTGCAAGGGGGTCACTTCTGTAATCTGTTTAAGATTTTGGCATTATCATGATTATTAATATTGGAAATCGTTTATTTAGTTTCATTGTTGATTTATGAGATTTGTTGAAACTGTTATCCTGTCTTCTTAGCCATGTCTTCCAGAAAAACCCCTAGGTCTATTTATAAAGACTGAACCCCTCGTCTCCTGGGGTTGTGCATTGCGAAACAGTGTAATCTTTTTAAGTTCCCCACTACAACAGCATGCACCAGCCATCGGTGACATATCATCTACTTTTACATGTTTTAGAGTGTTAAAAATTCACTAGATGTTTTAGACAAGTTAAAGTATGCCCAAGTTCCTTTTTATTCAATAGACAGTTGTGATTTTCTTTATACCAGATTACTACATAAGAATATTAAGGAAATTTTTCATATTAAATCAATTGGTCATTCAAGTCTGGTTGTTCTTATATATGCATCAATAATTATAATTTCTTTAAGCAATAAACTTTATAATGAATCTACTTCAAGTTGTTGGAAATCATTTGACATGATTACAGCAAGCAAATTCTTCGTTATAATATTTATGTACAATTTGGCAACACAGTCTATCTTTTTTATCCTAAAAACTTACCTTAAATAAATCTGATATATCAGTAATGATAATACTCCCTTTTTAAGATTTTGATTTAAAAATTAAAAAGGGTTGTATATGAACTAAAATTTATGATAAAAGGGTGGATTTTTCTTTTCCTTTAGTTATTTTCTGTTTCATGTTGGGGACAATCCTTTGTCTCCTTCGTATGGGTTGTATATTTCACAGCTAGTTCAGTTTGCCTGTGTAAGCACCAAAGTTTCTGAATTTAATGTTTGCAACCTACATCTTAATGGTTAACTTTTGCAACAGGTATATAGATGTCACAAGATTCTCAAGACTTTGACAAAATTTATATCCGTAACAAAGATTAAATACAAAAATACAGCTGCCATTGTAGAATATCGATATGACAAGGGATATCACATCCTACATTCTCTGGAAAAATAACATTTAAAGCATATAAATTTAAAAGTGATCCATTAAGTCTCACTGTACCACAAATGGTACAAGTTTGAACTAAGCTTCCTTAAACAAATATTAATCAATTTTGCATTGCACACATCTTTTCTTTCTTCACTTTTTAATATCGACAACACAATATTGAATTGTCCAACATACTTTGTTTGATGACATTCTATTGAGAGGTTTGATGTCTTATATTCAGGAATATCTCCCTAATCTTGGTGTTAGTAAATGCGAGCATTTATTAGAGAGTTATCTTTTTCTTTTGCATGTATTTTTGTTTAGTATATGTATTGTAATTAAGGTTCTCTCTAGGATCGGGTGAACTTCTGTTTGATTTTCACCTGTTAGTTCTGTGAGCTGTTACTCTAGTCCTTGAAATACCTATAAAGCATAATGAAACTTACAATAATGAGACAGAATACAGGTTTTCCAACGTTCCATAAATACAGTTAATTTGTACATTGCAAGGAGTAACCTCTGAACATTGGTGATCATAGTAATAATTTTTACAACTGTACTTGGATTTGTTTTTTTTTATTAACAAGTGTAGGGCTGATGCCGAATCCCAATTTGCCGACTCGTTCGTACAAAAAATCTGTATTTTCAAGGCGCCAAATCGCCTGTATCCAGTTTTCCGACTAGTAAGAGTCTAATCGACTCATTTCTAAATGTATCTGGGAGTAATATTACTCCCAGAATGCATGGAGTCACTGTTTGGAGAAAACACTCAATTTTCTGGTAAATGCTGATTTGTAAATTGACTCTCTTAAAATTATTCTTTTCACTGTCTTCAAATGTTGCCTCGTACAATTCATTGGCTGTATTATAAAAAAATACAATCTACAAGATTAAAAAAAATTAAAATTACAAATTCAACATGAAAGGAAATTGCCGACAATATCATCAAAGACACCAGTTGAGAAATTTTAAACACTTTAAGGATTTCATTGACAATATCAACAAAATACAAGCAATCTCACATTCTTCAAACATAAATGGTTAAATAATTGGTAATTAATTATCTATAATAATAAGAACACATTACAAATATAAGAGTAGGCAATTTTGGACCTGTTTTATGTATGAGCCGGCAATGTGGGAATTGGCATTTTGGGATTCGGCAAACTGGTACTAAATCGCAAGGAAAACATTTGTTCTCGCTTTTATTTGCAAAGTACAATAACAATGCCATAGAGGTAGACTTAATTAAATAGCGGTGTCAATCGTAAATTTTAATAATGTATGCAGACGCTCTTGTTTAATTTTGTGAACGTATTGTAGATCGTCACGAGATTTTGTGAGGTTGAAAAAGCTTTATAAAAACGACCAAAAATAATTTTTGATGTCAAAAAGTTATGGATCGTTTAAGCAATTGCCTTTTTGAAGTTCATTCTCTTTGTTTTAAAAAAATCCATTGGTCATATATAAAAAAATATTCAAAAATACCTTTTTCACAAGAATTTCATTGGATTTTTACCGTGTGTTAATCTTAGTAAATATTACCAGATCAATTATCTTGAGCACTACTGTATATAAGTTTTGAAGTCCCCAGACATAGACTGTAGATTCTGGCTTAAACATACGATAAACCGTATGCGTTATTCAAAACAACAACTAGGATATTTTAAACTGTAATTGGTGAAAACCTTCAAAAAGCTACTTCAAGTTGTAGCTTTCACATTTGAAATTCCATTCATAAAACGACAATGATCCCGTCCATCATGTTTTGTCCGGCAAGTGGAAACAACGTTTACATATAAATGCTGACCTAAAGCAATAGATGAAAAAAATTAAGAAAAAAATTACTGCACAGAATCGATATCTTTATAATTGAAACTATTCGAAGAAAATTTTCATAATTGTTGGAAAATTCGGCAATTTATTTACCAGCTGCAGAACTGATACGTTACCTTCGAATTGCAAAACGTTCCTTTTCCAAACAAAAATTCACGCACGCAATCGCCCCAGCCCAAAAGTTCCCGCGGGAAGATATTAGATCGACTAGTTCTACAATACCAGAGTTGAGATTAACAAATTTTACTATTGGAAAACCAATATATAAGTTTGTGTATTTTTAATTTAAAAAAAAATCACCTGCTATATTATACTCTTCGGTATTCAAATATAATTTTTTTCATATAACTATGCGGACAAAACTTGATGTATTTTGATTATCACAAATAGGCCTATACTATCATCAATATGTTTTCGATAATTGTCCACTTTGTTGTGTCTACTGATACATGTGGTTTCAACAAATACCAGGGGTTAAAGCTAGGACAAGGTTAATATTTTATATTATCAAATCAGTAGAACCCATATTTGTACAATTGACCAGTCCAGTTGGTAGTAGAAAACCACGTTGGGAGAATTCAACGTATTTTTATCACCGATTTTCGGCAAAACGAGTATGATATTTCACATACAGTTTTTGACAGTCTAATAGGAATTTCAACATCTCAATATCGAGGGCCTATTTTACCTTCAAAAAGCTATAATAAATCGAATTATGCGTGGAATTGTGGAGAAATTATTCCTTCTTAAGTGTCGTAAATTTTGAGGAATACCGTCAACTTGTTTAGTTGTACAAGTTGGAAAATGCAATGTGGTATAAAATTATGAAACGTCGAATTCCCTCAAATCTCGTGGGCTTAAAAAGATGATCGATGTAAATTTGAGTTAAAATGAATGAAACCTCGGTACG
>JARWCS010340650.1:0-11576 GCA_034783895.1 Geukensia demissa | reverse complement strand
AATGGCTTTCAATTTGCTAGCAATTTGCCAGCAAATTGAAAGCTTTTATATAACTTTCGCCAGGCCGCTACTGTACAAGTGGTACGCTTCTCGAGCGTAACATTATTTACACTGTTTGTTGACAATGTACATATAAAGGTCAATCTTCTGTCTGAGATCACGTATTGGCCAGCCTAAAACATCAACAACTTATGCAAAAATAAAATTACGTAACTAAAGCATTTTTACATGTAAAAACGTGAACTATCTTAATCCATTAAGTCCATTAAGTAATTCATTTTTTAAATATGTATTTATCAGAAACATATTTTTACCTTATTTTTCCTAACTTGATAGCATAGCTGATTTCACCACCAAATCAGGCGAACGCTTCACAAAACGTCGTAAGACTTGCGACTACTCGTAAGTCATGTTTGTAAAACTTTAACCAGTACTCTCATAGTTCTAACAGTATACTTATCGTCCGAACCTCTGTTTTAACGAAATATTTTCAACTTACTTTGTTTGATTAAAATGACTTCCTTTTCATAGAAAATATCCAATGGGAAAAATTGTGCGCTCCTACTAGCCGACTTTTTTGTACTCGTATGAGGCAGAAATCATTCAGGGACTCCTGCGAAATAACAAAAATAAAATGGCCGGATCGTTTAATTTTTCTTTTTTGCTAAATAATTGATGTTTTGTCATTTAATAACCTTTACGTTCAGTGAACATCTCGACAAAATATATCTCAGTGAACTAGAAATTAAGGAAACCACACACTCAACATGATCTGCATCATCATTAGATTTATCCTCGAAATTGACCAAGAGGGAAAACTTGATTCTAAGATTTACGACAAACGAGATGATTTCAACTTTCCTATCGGAAATTTCCCATATTTATGTTGCAATATTCCTGCTTTCCGTGACTATGGGTTTATGTTTCACAGTTGATTGGATACTCTCATGCCTGTTCGAAGTATAAGGACTTCCTGAAGAGAGCATTGTTGTTGTCGCATAAATTACTTCAAGGATAAATCCAATCAAGGTTGAAGTCGTTCCTCCTAAAATTTTATGGTTGCCATCACGAATTGGTTGATATGTATCTCAACTAGTAATGGATTTGTTAGCGGTAATACAGCAATAAGTTGACCTCTTCTCGGATAGACGTTCACCCGGATTAGATTTAAAGGATTCCACGACGGGTGTTGTCCCTTCTAGAGCACTTGATTCCACAACTGCTTTGTTAAGGAGTTCGTGGGGTCGACGTCTTTGTTCCATTTGTTTTCGTTTTATCTATTAGTCTGTTTCGAATTTGGCTTGAATCTTTGAACTCTATAATTTTGATCTCTCGCATGGGTATTCTACACTGGTCTTATTATAATCACATGCATTTTGTGGAATAATATTATTGAAAACCTATATGATTTTCAAAATGATTAACCTTTTAACATGAGTTCTCGGGATAGTAAGGTAAGTTGCAAAATTTAAAAGATACAAAGTAATCTAAACAATTTTGAATTTTGAATTGAACATGACCTAATGGTTTTTTGCGCCTATAAAGTTATCGTTATTTCTACATCTAAGGCCACTCCAAATTTATTCCTAGTTCTTTAGATTTTTTGTGATAAAAATAGGTGCGAGTGAGCGATATTTTTAATTTATTGTTTTTCTTCCAATGCCAAAATATTAGAGCGAAAGCTCAAAAACTGGTGCGTACACAACAGTTTAAAGTTTTTTCCTTTCTTTATGTACCTTTTTAAGAGCAAGCAAATTTTAATTTTCTATATTGAGGAAAAAAGGTGAAAATTTTTTTAAAAAATGGGAAAAAATGAAGCGCGTAAAGTTTTTTTGAAATATTGAACCCATATTATGAGAAGCGAGCTAATCAGAAGAACTATTTATTAATTTGGAGTGGCCTAAATGTCTATTTTCTTACAGGATTATGGTTAAGGACCTTTCGTCCTATAAGAGGCATTATATGAAATCTTCTCGTGATTTGGTTTATTTTCCAAATTGTTACAATATTTGTTGTCTGACTGACATTGTGATAAGTGTATAATCTATAAAAGGATTATGCTGATTGATCTAGATCACGATAACCATCACACTCAAGTTATTGATTATCTTTTGACAATCTTAAGATAGCGCAGACAGCTGGGTAGACAATTAGTTAAGAGTGTGATATATTAGGAAATTTATCAAAGTAAGGCTTGTTACCCTCGCTGTGTGAATATCAAAATATTTTTGGCTGCTAAATTGATGCTAATGGACTGATTTTTGTGCCTTAAGATGTCTTGAAGAGTTTCCTAGGCTAATATGTCTTTATAAAACCAAGTCTTGTCAAGGTGAAATATTAGATATTCAGCTATGGTTTTCATTTTTAAGTTTGTTTTCTAAATAAAACAATTCCAAACATTTCTGTCCGTAACACAATCATTCCACAAATGTCAATTAAGATATAATCTTAACGATTTGATTTTAATCAATTTCAAAAACAAATCGGAATGACCAAAACCCATGTCCCTGTTTAATAGGATTTTGTCATTCATTACTCCGACTCTAAGATACCAACTATTTAATTTTCTGGTATGCGAAGTAAAAATTTTTGTCTCGGGGAAAATTTTGTTATCTAGCTTTTTGCCAAAAAATTCTGCACTGATACAGAAAATTATATGTGCTATGATGTTTCCATGAGACGGCCATAAAAAGTGTAAATTACACATATTTATAGGTTGCCCTCATGCCTTCAATTATTGAATTATGTCCACACCCTAAAACAAGTTGTATAAAGCCCCAACCATAAAATGTGATTATATTCAAATGTAACAAGTATTTGCCAAATAATTATACAATGTAAAACGGTTAAACATAAAAATAACGACATCTACTGAATTACAGATTCCTGAATTTGGAAAGGCAAATAAAGTATTTGAAGTATTCTTACAAACATGTTTCTGTAAAAAAAAGCCTGATATTAGGAAGGATATTTTAGGAGCATATCTTATCAATATTAGTTTTTTCAATTATAATTAGGATTGAAATGAATTCCTTGCTTGAGTGTTAAGATGAGATGATAAGACATACATTTGTTCATCTGAATGTTCTATGTTTTTTTTTAAATCTTGTTTGCTTAACTGTTCTACCAGCAAATTCTTGACAACCCAATAAGCTCTTATAGCTGCCAGTCTTTATACTTTATTGCTTGTGGCAGACGTTCTTCATTTGTTATCTTCAGACATGAGATAGGAAGTTAGATATTACCTTTTGTAGATTTCTTCAGACTGATCAAGCCTTCGTAAATAATCTTTATGTTCCATCGTTCTTATAAAACTATTTAAAATTGTTATGTTGAGTTAACTGACCAATTATTGTTGCAATTTGATGCCGTCATGTTTAAATTTCGTGGCTTTTCCAGCTTGCCTTGGATAGTGGATATCATTATTGATTATTGAAGGCCTTGAGAATAACCTGTAGATAATCTATATACGGAACTAAACAGTTACTTGTTATAACATTGTTTACTTCCTGTTTATATTTTTTATATTGGCATTTGCACAACCCATGTTTTCTTTGACTTCTAATGATATTTAAACACTAAATTCAATTGGAATGGTTTAAATTGCCCCCGTAGTAAAGGAAAACTTGGTTTCCTGATCGGTTGCTTTGGGTTTTTAACTTCTTGCAGACAGCTCCTGTGAATACTCTTTCGAGGTCGATACTTTTGTTATATAATAAAGTAGTTTTAATTTGTATTTGTTGTTGGTTTTCAGTATCGATCTCAAATGTTAAAGCCATTTCAACCGATTTTTATCTGTGTCCTTATTGCTGATTTGTTACACCATTGTCCTAGGTTAGGGTGGTTGGTTCAGCGCTTACCAACCGGTTTAACCCCGACACATTCTCATGTGCCTGCCCCAAGCAAGGAACCTGTGGTCCAGTGGTTCTCGTGGTTTAATTAGTCATTTATTGTTATTTGATTACCATTTTATCAATAGATTAGGTCGATTGTCTTTTTGTTTTTTGGATAGTTTCACATTTTGTATTTCAGAGCCTTTTACAGCTTCCGTTATGGTAAGGACTCTGGTTCATTATTAAAGGCTGCATGGGACTCTCATTTGGTGGATGGCTGTGTCATGGACAATCATGCCACATCTTCTATTTTTATATTTAATAATTTGTACATCTTTAGATGCTGTCCTATAGTCAATCATGCTACACCTCCCATATCAATATCAATAACAAGAAGTTCGCTAAACCTTTTAAAAACAAGATCTCCAAGAAGAGTGAATACCACCTCGCCTGATGTTAATCACTTTACAACTGTGTAAACATTAAGCATTTAAAATGAAATATACAGTCTTTAAATGTTGACATGCGCATCAGTGATGTCCAATGAATACAACGACTATGGAAAATATTATTTTATCTTTAGGAAAATTTTTACACAGTAAAACACTTAAAAAATAATTTGAGCTAAGACTGGCTAGTAAGCAAATGGATATAGATTTCCAGTTCATGCACCCTCACGTCAGTATAGTTTTAGCAGATAGTATAGAATCATTGTCAATACCGACAAATATGCAAGGTACATGTATCGTTTCTTTCCTGAAACTTGGTTAACACAAAACCTATATGGTTTCGAAGTTTCTCCTAATTTGCGTATTGTTATGGTAAGAAGCGTAAAAATGGTCAGTCGGACACAAACCAATGTGCAGATAAATAACGTACACGAAAGATTCTGATATTAGTCAGATAATTAACTGGCAAATCCCATATTTCAATTGATTCAAGGATCTGAAAAAAGGTTAATGTACACTTTTACATATGTACATCTTACGCCTTTGACAATAGCCTTTACCTACGTCTGTAGTCTAATAATATCTACTTAAAAATTATACACCAATGACAGAAACAAATACAGATAAAAATTGCTAAATTAAAGTGTCATACACATGTACAATTGGCAGCATTTTGATATGAACATGCAGTCTAATGTTTGTAAGATAAAAACAGAAAATATTGAGTTTTTCTGTTCTAGTATTGTAAAAAAGACAAATTGCTGACATATATATATACATCTATGATCTGAAATTTTTCCAGTGTTTTTGTTACTCCACGCAGGTGGCAGATGACATGTTCAAAGTATCTATCGTCGGTAATGATTTGTTGCATAGAGATTTCGTTATTTCAATAGAAGTTCAAAGTCCGTTTGCAATGATCCAACACCCGATTAGGAATCTTACGAAAATACCACAGGTCATTTTTCCTGTAAAGTATATATTTAAAGTAATAAATATTTTGGATCTATGTGGTTAACCTTCGACTATCGTGTATATTTTTACAAAAGCTTAATACATTTATAAGTAATGTAACTTATAAAGTGTATCAAACTTTTGTAAAAATATCTTTAGGTAACAGCCCTTCGATCTTCATTTCTAGTCTACTAAAGATAAAAATAATAATCGATTACAACTTAATTCCGACAAAATAGACAGAAATGTAATACAAAAGTTTCATATATTTATGCAATGTTGCAATGTGGCAGCATTTTGATATTCACAAACATTTAAATGTTTGTTAAGTTAAAAGCCAAAAATACTGAGTTTTCTTTTTCTGGAATATTCCGATACGGTATTATTTTCCGCTATTGAAGGCCGCAATGGGACCTGTAGAAGTTTAAATTCTGCTGATATTTGATCGATGGCTGTCTCATAGACAATCAGGCCACATCTCCTATTTAATAAGAATTGCTGACATAAACATTATGTTTTGTAACTACATGCAAGTGGTAGATTACAGGTTCAAAGTATGTTTCGTCGGTTATGATTTGTTGGGTAGAGATTTCATTATTTCAAAAGAAATTCAAAGTCCATTTACTTTAATCCAAACACGCCCGATTGGTAATATGATAAGGCACGTCTTACGAAAATATCAAAGGTCATTCATTTTGTAACGAAAGCACATTTCAATAATAAATCTTTTGGATCTCTGTTGTTTACTTTCGACCAGCATTAGTTTGATACATTTATATGAAATGAAACCGAAGTTAGTGGTTTATTCAAGAAGTTCGTTATTTATTTTAAAATATATAATACTAGGAGATATTGTATAATTGTCAATGGGAAAGTCATTCACCAATGTCAAAATTACAAATAAATTACTACTTTAAGTTATTATAAGGTTTGCATTTTCTATAAAAAACTTCTATTCAAGTTTTATTTTATATGCCAAAGAAAAAAAACCAAAAGAATGTATGTTGCAGAGTGGCTTTAAATCCAAAATGAAAAAAAAACTAAATGAAAGGGGTTAAATGATAACCTCAATCAAAAGTTAAAAATAAAATCCAAATATTAGAAAAAGACCATTTTTTTCAAAATGTGGTAAGGGTAAGTGTAGAGCTGTATTTTATTCATTTCTTGTCCCTTGACAAAAGCCAAAATTTGGCCTAAGCACTTTAGGTACAGTTTTTCCTTTTAATGATAAGAAGCGTAAAAATGGTTGAACAGAATAAAAAACTGAAAATCCTAGTTACATTTGCAGATAAAAATGTCAAGGACACAGCCCACATCCTACATACGTATATATAAAATACACTGTGTAACACCAAAAAGTAAAATTCATTCGCGCACAAAGCGCACCTCATTATCCGACACCATCAGACATACCAGATGGCAAAACAGGAAGATCAGTTGAAATCTGTATATTTCTAGTAATAACCATGGAACGAATGAAATATAACTCAAGCAGGAAGAAGCTTTTTAGGACCTCCATGCAGCACAAGATAAAAATGCGTCATAAAAAGTATGTGGCATATCTATATACCAGAAAAACACGACCTACACCCTACACAACCCTTCGACCTAAGTTTGTAGTCTTATTAATACATTTTCAAAAGCAATGACCGACAACAACGTAATTCCGACAAAATATACAGAAACTGAAATACGAAAGTTTTGATATTCACATACATTTTAATGTTCGGTAAATCAAAGCAGAAAATACTGAGTTTTCTTTTTTTTAATTTAAACCAAATTGCTGACATAAATATTAATGTTTTGTATTTTCCAGTTTTTTTAAATTTTAGCTTCACACAAGCGGCAGATGACAAGTTCAAAGTCTGTATCGTCGTAAATGATTCCATTATTTCAAAAGAAGTTAAAGGTACTTTTACTTTAATACAACACACCCGATTTGGGAATATGATAAAGCACGTCTTACGTTAATACCAAAGATCATTCGTCTTGTACGAAAGCACAGTTTGGTCAGAAATCTTTTGGAATCATGTGGTTAACCTTCGACCGTTAATCATACTCACACAAACTTAAAACATGTATATGTAATGTAACCGAAGTTGATGGTTTCTTCAATAAGCGTCGTGATCTATTTTATGATTAAAAAAAGCTATGATATATAGATATGGTAGGATTTTAATTCGGACATCCATCCCTTATGTCAAAGTTACATATAAATTACAACTTCAAGTTATTGTAAGTCTTGCATTTTCTAAAAAATACGTCAATTTTGATTTTATATGCAAAAGCAAAAACCCTTAAGAATATATGTTGCAGAGTGGCTTTTAAACCAAAATGAAAACACTAAATGAAAGGAGTTAAACGATAACCTAAATGAAAAGTTAAAAATAAAACCAATTATTAGGACAATACATTTTTTAAAATATGATAAGGGTAATTTTGAAGCTGTATTTTATTTCTTGGCATCCATTATTATCATGTCCCTTGACAAAAGCCATTCGGGACCAACAAGATATACAGAAATTAAAATATGAAAATTTCATATACATGCAAAATTGGCAGCATTTTGATATTAACTTACATTTGAATGTTCGTTAAAAAAAGAAAATACTCTGAGTTTTCTTATTTTAGTAATTTTAAACCAAATTGCTGACGTAAACATCAATGATTTGTAATTTTTCCAGCGCGATTTTTTAACTTCATGCTAGTGGCAGGTGACAAGTTCAAAGTCTATATCGTCGGTTATGAATTATTGTGTAAAGTTTTTTATATATTATTTCAATAGAAGTTCAATGTCCATTTACTTTAATCCCGTTGGGAATATGATGAAACAGGTCTTACGGCAATACAAAAGGCAATTCGTCTTGTAACGAAATGAATGATAAATCTTTTGTATCCAAGTGGTTTACCTTCGACCGTCATTTACACTTTAGCACAAGATTTTAACCTATTATTCAATAGTAGTTCAAAGTCCTTTTACTTTAATCTAACACCCCCGATTAGAAATATGATTAAGCATTTACGAAAATAGCACAGGTCATTCGCTTTTACCTTTAGCTAATTTTAATAACCTTTATAAATACTTAAGATCATTGAATACTGCGTACTTAGGAATTAGCATTGACTCTCTACAACAATTTAATCAAAACTAAAATATATTCAATAGTCTGCAACATTGTAGTATATGATATCGATACTTTTTTATTTTGAAATTTTTAAAATACCTTTTTTATCTCGGTTATTAGTGATAATTCTACACTGAATCAAGGGTGAGTTTTGAGTGAAGTCTGATATTACGATTTATCGGCAGTTTTGTAATTTACATTTGAAGTTGTTGCCTGATATATTTCCAGTATATCTCGCGCGTGAGCCTACAGCCTTTATTATCTGCGTACTGTGTATTGACTACAAGAGTTAAATCTAATACCGTTGGGTTTTCGTAGTGTATTTATGTCGTTTTCAACGCCACTGTTCCAAGTTTTACCCACTAAATATTTTTATTTCATGTCCAAGGCCAGGAACCTGTCTTCCAGTGAATATCGATATCGTTTTTATGTATAACTGCGACTTGTTTTTACGCTGTATAACAGCTTGTATTGCTCTGTGGTGACATTTGAAGGTAACCTGATGTTTGTAATGTATACTCTTTGGATGGATGTCTTAAAGACAACTCATATTTTATATACTCATGTAAACCTTTCTTTTTCATTCCTTATATATTCTATTCGTTTAAAATTTAGTAACTGGAGAAAGAAAATCATAAAAAAGACTTTAACATTTGGTTTTCTATCTAAAGAAACCGGTTGCAAAAATTAAAAGGAGGACTTTTTTCTTTGTATACATTCCATTTTATGCCAATGCAACGCTGTTGACCTTTTATTAGCTTTTGACCTTAAAGATTTAAACAGGTATTATACCGGAAACAAGGTGTAATCTCTCATACTAAAAAACTTAAGAACTACATTTTAAGGAATTAATGAATGATAGTGGAACTCTGTAGTCAATAAAATAGTGTGTAAAACTATGTTTTTTTATCTGATTCGATCTGGTGTAATTATTGTTCAATATATATTATTGTACAGACAGTAAAAACTTTCGTTGACTTGTATGTGTTATTCGTGACGATCAAGCTATTTTGGTACTCTTTCATAATCTTTGAGATTAATCGCACTATTTATAAACTCAGTCTTAACGTTTTAGTATTATAGTATAAGTTAAGGGCAATAGCGGTAATTCAAAATTAACCTTTAAACAAAGTACACATCAGAAATCTATACAATATAAATAAAAGGAAAACAACGGTAGAGTATCATCTGGTACCAAGAGGAGGAAAGAGAAAACTCAACTAAGGTAAACGAAGAAATCCAAACAGTTCAAAGACAAATACAGAGAAAATACAAGAATTAAATAAAAACTGATAGAAAATAATATATTGACGATGACGGCTTTGACAAATATGATTTGATATGCGCTGCCGGCCAAATTGGCAAATGAGAAAAGAAGTAGTAAAAAATTACGGAATAATTTGATCGAAATTTGAACTTGGTAAAGCTTTACCCCTGATTACTCCTCAAAATATTTAAACAAACTCTTGCAAATAACATGAACAATCAATTATTTAAATATGTAAATTCGTTAGTGCGATGGTTTATATATTACTTATTTTTTTAGACCCTAAACAGGATAATAAGATATCTTCATATTAGGCCATCAACGTATTTTCTTGTTGCGCAATTATATCCCACGTGCTTAACTATTTCATAAACAGGAATAGAAAGTGCGCTTTTTATATTTGTCAACCTTGATAACGTCAAGGACAAACAATCAAAGCGTTATGTCAAGATAAATAATAATAAGCCGGCATAAAATAGCAAATTTTTGCTAGTGGAAGCAGCCACGCTGCACAACCCAACGTTCTATTATCCCTGATAGTTATGTATAAAGTAAAATAATTAAACAAGTATAAAAAAGATATGTGGCATGAATGTCTTTGCGACAGCTATCCACCAAATAAAAGTCGAAATTTAACTTCTACAGGTCCCAATACGGTTTTCAATAATGAACCAATAATGAGTCAATATCGTAATGGAAGCAGTAAAGGCGCCCAAAAATAAAAAATGTGAAAATATTAAAAACACGACAATGGACCTAATATATTAACCGGTTTGTGAGCGCTTACCCTTTAGAATATAACCTACATTACTGAATTTTTCTTTTCCCTGTCAGATTTTGTTGATTTTAATATATCTAGATTTAGAGTCATTCTTAATGAACTATTTCGGTGGATAGCTTTTATTTTCAGAAAAAAGTTGTGATGACGCAAGAAGAATGCCCTTGAAATTTATCTTTTCATGTTGGTATCTTGGATATATGGTAAAAGGGAAGATTTGAATAATTCTTGAAGTAACTTAAAATTTCCGAAATAAATTGGTTAGGCCCGCCATGAAATTTCCCTGGGTTCCAGCGGCTTCATGCCACATCTCTTTTTTGTATTTAAATACAGAAATATGTGAAAAACAAAGACCAGCTTATGACCTCGACTCCTAACTTAGGAAATTTAGTGATATAAGAATAATAAGTAATATTGGAATCCGTCACTATAGCTACAAAAAAGATTACAGGTTTTTCGCTGATATAAGTAACGCACGTAAATGTAGTTGCACACAAAAATGCTCCGGAAGGGTACGCATTCTCTGCTTGCACCTGCCGTGGAATCCTTTTACTCTAATACGGCTTTGAGTCAATCCGAGAAAGGCCAACTGATTGTTGAATTACCGGTAACAGGTCAGCAACTAGTTGAAATACAATGATACCAAACAGATCAACCATTTCATGATAAATTTGTATTTAAAAACCACTGGATCGATGGGTCTAGTCGCCGAGGGTACATGTATTCTCCATCCCAGATTTAAGATTTATTGCTTGAATGACATTCACTTGAATGACATTTATAATCTAAGATGAAAATAACGGAGAAGACTTCAGGTACTTTATACGTTAGATATCCTTCCTATTTTAATTTGTTTTGATATTATTTCCTAATGTTTAAACCCTTTTGTTTTTAATGCTACTGATGAAAGATTGCTGGGATACTCGTATAATAGCAGATTTAATGTCATAATATTTACTCAATAATGGTAAATTAACAATGTTAATCTGTAAATATCTGTCCTTCAAAATTGACAAAACACGGCATATGTGTTTCACGAGCAGATCATATAGTAATCGGAGATGATTCAAGAAAGAATTGCTGTTTTACTTAAACGACTAATAATTGAAAAAAAAATCGAAGATACCAGAGTGGCAGACAGAAATCGTAAAATCATAAGACAGACAAGAC
>JARWCS010340640.1:0-11576 GCA_034783895.1 Geukensia demissa | reverse complement strand
CGGTATTACTTGCCGATATATCTTGATTAGAAAATTATTGTGTCCACACGTTTATAGGGTCAAAGCCACATATACAGTCTAGACATTTTTGTGTCCACACTTGTTTTGATTTGTAGTATAGAATTTGCATGTTTTTGTTTTGTTTTCCATCATGCAGACGACACTGGGCTGAGTTCATGTAAGTGTTGACATGCTTGTGATGTGTATATAGTACTAACCTTATCATATCTCATCAGCTCACAGGGGACAGGGCACCAGACATGTAGAAAAACTTAACAGAACTATTGATCTTTTTCAACCCTACTGTTAAATATGCTAAAAAAGCTTGGAGAAATTTGAATACAATGATGTTTTCAAGGCATAATAAATATCTTGCAAAATTATGCCTAGATATATAAAAGGTCGTTTTGGACCAATATAATATTTATTCTTCTTTTTATTATCCCCTATTGCTGAGATTTGATAGTTATTGTAATAGTGTGAAGTGTGGTGCATGATAAATTGTGGGATTTTCAACAGACATGGAGCTTGTGTGTAGTACAACAACATAGGCATTTTGATTTATTTTGTTTGCAGCATTTGGAATGCAATAGGAAAAAAAGAAACTAATTTGCTTAGCTTGAAAATTATTTTACATGGATATCTAATGTATTTGTACCAATGTATCAGTATATGTTTAGGTTAATTGAATTCTGTTTTGACTTTCAATTCTGTACTAGATGCTACAATATCTACTTCACTTTTATTGTAATTATTGAATATAAAAGGTTGATTATTTAAAATGTCATTTTTATGTGGGGGCCTGGGTGGCCGAGTGGTCAAGGTATTTGATTTAAACTTACTTGTATAGATCACTGTATCCTATCACCTATTCCGTGTGAGTTCTTGCCTTGCTTTGTACCATACAAAAACGGGTTGAGTTTAACTTGCATCGCACTCAATATGGTTTGTCAGTTACCTGCCCAAGGTCGGTGGTTCCCTTTGGGTATTCCGGCTTACTCCATCAGTAAAACTGCAATATGACTTAAACATTGTTGAGAGTGCCTTTTAAACCCAATCAAACAAACAAACAATACAAATCATTTTTGTGAATTGCATTGCCACTTGTGAGTGCTGAAAAGTAACAAGTGCTATTCTTTAAAACACAGATTGGCCACACAGAGTAAATGGGTTTTTGTTATATTTGAATGAATAATAGCAGACAATTGATATACCAGTTAAAGTTTCAAATATCAGTATCTGTGCTGAAACAATTATTTCAAGAAAATTGAACATCCAAATAGATAATCCTCTCCCCTTCGGACCACTCACTGTTGGATTACAGACCCAAACAGAAGCATAAATAAACAGGAATTAATAATTTAAACAGAATATAATGAAAAGATTTGCATGTATAGGAAGAGTAGAATATCGATCAATATGAGTTGGGTTCATCATCTCTTTTAATGGTAACAATTTTAATGGAAAACATGATGAAAGAACAACTGGATACATCAGATATTGGGTTACAGTTGAATAAACTTTAAATTTACCACAAAAATATTAATGTGAGAAAATTAAAATAGAAAAAAAAATCTAAACTTGGATAAGTTTTAACAAATAAAGCAGTGAATACTTTCAATTCTTTTTTATCTGATGAGGTCTCATATATACATTTATAAAGTTTTGCATTCATACATCTATTAGGTAATAAAATCTAAATATAAATTGAAGTCCATTGAACACTTATATTTGAAATATACCGGCGTAGCCATCATGTTACTTGAGTATTCATCGCACATAATAGGGTATATTGTGTTTGTCCAGTTAAATAACAATTTACATTCAGACAGTTGTCATGGTTAAGCATCATATTGGTCAAAGGGTAAAAGTGTTCGCTTTTACAATAAGTACAAGGGAATAAATTATCTAAGTACTAAATTATTTACAGGGGAAGGGGGGGGTGGTTATAGACGATTGCGTCCAGAAAGAAACTTGATAAAAAAAATTGTAAATATTGTCATATTTAATGTAATCTGTCCTCAATTTAGCCTCAAAACGTTAAACTTAAATTAGGGCTTGTACTATTGGTGTCAGTATAATAAATCAGCCCCAGATTTAGGAAATTTTCCCAAAATTGGTGAATTTACACAATATAGTCATATTAAGTAAAATGTATATTTAACAGCAAGCTGAAAAATTCAACAATACACATTTGTTGGTGATGATGATTTTTTGAATCTTAATGGTTCTTACAGCTTCCTTTAACCTTTCAAAATAAGGTTGAATGTAATCAAATTAGGCAAGATAAACATTTTTTATGACCGAAACAAGATTGCCTCATAAAGAGGAAGATGGCTGGTTTGTGCTACTTTTTCTACATTTTTTAATGCAAATCTGTAAATATCCCATCTTTTTCTCTTAGCAGCATATGGATTTGATGTGAATGTGGTTTGTAAAACAGTTTCTTTCAGCTTTTTGACAGTTTAAGCCTTGGCTTTATAGAAATGAATATCTGATAAATTTGCAAAGGAAATGTTACTGCACTTTCCACTATTATTTAGCATCAAGTGGTTTACTGAATCTTTCTTGTCTGCACTTAGAACAGATTGTAGAATCAGACAGACATGGGCATTATTAACTATTCTTGTTTCTGATTGGCTGAAACATAAAAAAATACTCTGAAACCACTTGGCTAAATGAAACAATATTTTACAGGTAGCATGTATGCAAGGTCCTTTACAAAGTTTGCTCATTTTGTCCCAATCAAAGAACATGGCCACCATGGATGATTCATGCTTCTTACAGACTGATATATTCAATAATATTTTCCACTAAAACCACTTGGCCAAATGAATTAATATTTAATATGGAACATCTATGAAAGGTCCTGTATAAAATATCATCATTTTGTCTAGATTAGACAAAAAACATGGCCACCATAGAAGATTCTTGTTTCTGATTGGCTGAAACATAAAATATTTTCTCCTCTAAAACCACTTGTACAAATAGAATAAATTTAACAGGAACATATATGCAAGGCTCTTTTTAAAGTGTAACAAAAATCATAGCTACCATTAGCCAGTTAATTTTTGCTTCTGATTGGCCCAATGTCAGGTGAACGATATAGGCTCAGAATTTTGAGTCTCCAGTGGGTATGCCATGGGAGATATTGTTTTTCTAAAAGGCATTAAATACTTTATGATTTTTCTAGATAGGATAGACTAGATATGTTTAAGTTTAACTTACAGTAGGTGACATATTTCGAAATCCCTAAATTTAGTTGAAAATATTAAAGAAATTAGTATATTATCACCTTTTTGTCAAGTTAGTAGTTTTGTTTAGTTAGTTCTTTTACTTTACCAAATTTAATTTTTTATTAAAGAAAAAAATAGTAAAAAATAGAGTGTTACAACCCTGATGACAGATAAGCTCCATTTGTTTTATAGAATTAAAGTTTGAAAACATAATTGCCCTTAACTGTTGAAAGCAATTCAAATATATAAATAAGTTTTAGTTTGGATTTAAAGAGATAACAGTTTGTATAACTCAACCAAACCAAATCTATCAAGATAAAATAACTCTGACTGGTTACCACTGTGGCCATACTAGTCGATTCACTTTGCCTTTTATGAACATGATAAGTATTCTCAGTTATTTTGTTAAGTCTTAAGTTAGCAGAATTTAATGCTTATAAGGCTATAATTTTTAATTTTTATTGTATTTCCTCATTGATGAACCAAAACAGAAAATTTAGAAAAAAATCTTAAATGGTTAAGGCTATTTGTTAGGCAAATTCATATTTCTATTTGAAACTGTACAAAAAGAACATATTTATGATTACAATATAAAGTTATGACAGATTCATATTATTTACAGATGACATCGGTGATCATTTATGTGAACGTGTTCTCAGTGTTCTGTTTGAGATCTGGTTACTGGCTTGTCACAAATGTTTTCCTTCTCCATCACTATGGAAAACATTCAGAAATATGTGTATCAACTGGCGACACCATGAGACACTGGTGGTACAGTGGCATAAAGTCAACCACGCCCTTACTGCCAGATTGCTGAAGTTTTTGTATGGACCAGACTACCCTGTGCTACAGCTAGGAGCTGGTAAGTTTGGTACAGAACATGACCAGGCATGTATTTAGTACCTATTGGTTCTCTAAAAATCAACCACATAATTAAGATTCTTATCTTATATGCATATGGAAGATCTGCATCCTTTAGTGTTAAAAATTCTGTTATTTGCCCGTTGGAGCATAGCAGAATGTAGAAAAGTCATAGGATTTCTCCCAAAGACCTAGCATAAATGTATATTTATATAAGATAATAAATAATTAGATAGGAGTTAATGTTTCTGTTAGATACATAGACCTTTTGAAATGCAATTTCCAGTTGAACAAATGAGTACTGTTTTATGAAAATAATGTTGACCCAGACAGCTGATTTGCTGATTCAGCCACTGAAGACAGGTTGCATGGAGCTATACGTGATGGGCTGTCTCGAACAGAAATTGTATAAATACAGAAAAAGTTAACATCTTTCACTAAAACTGCCAATTAAGACATTTAAGGACACATAAGTTAGTTTTGAAATTTGCATCCACCTCAACACTCCTCCCAACCACCATGATGTTAAGAAATTCCATTATTATATTTCACATGTTCTTTTGGCAGTTAGAGTTTGGCAAAAAAAAGATTAAAAAACTTTAAATTTTATTATAGTCTGACCTCTTGCATTATATAAATCAACAACATGTTCTGAACTTACAGTAAGTTTGTAGAAGATGGCTTGGCATACTAATAAATAGTTTTTCTTGGAACAACAATTTCTAAACTTCATTGTGAGGTAGTAATTCAGTAAGCCTGACATAGACAATAAAAACCCAATATTTGACATACATGACCAAACATCATTAGACCCATTCAACAAATTTTCATAAAAATGTGTTGATCAAAATTATTTGACATTCAGATTTGGTAGTGTATGCCAGCCTAAAGACCCATTGTGGATTTGTAAATTAACATCTTTGGTACAAATTGTTTATATTGGACCATTTTAAATGATTTAAACCTAATGCATTTTCTTTTTCAGTTCAAGATGAGAATATACAACTTATTCCAGATGATATGTCATATGATACAATTGCTCAGTGCTGGTTTAGATTCCTCCACATTGTAAACAATCCAGTAGATCTGTGTCATCCAGAAATAATAAGTAATACACCTAAGTTTCGCCAGCAGGCCATGCCAGGAAATGGTGTAGTAGATCCATTACAACATGAATGTCTAAACAAACTACCATACATTTTCTTTAGAGCCATGAGAGGAATATCAATTATGGTCAATGCCTTTCTTGGTAAGTTTTAATTAAATTTGTTTTTAAACCAAATAGACAGTCATAAATTTATAATTTTGTAACTTTTTTGTCTGTTGTATATCTGTGGAGTATGTTCAGTATGTGTACACAGAGTGAACAGGAACAAAAAAGGCTTGTACTCACATTTATGGAGCCTGATTTATAATAAAAATGTATTAAAGTAGACATTTAGATTTAAAATTAAACCATTATGTCCATTTTAAATACAGTGTAGCAAATAATTTTTCACTTGAACTAAAACTTTTTGTACATGACAATAACAATGTATCGGAAAATTCTTCACTTAAATTTGATCTTAAATCTTTTATGTACATGATAAATACACAGTGATGAACAATGTAGCTGATATTTGTTCACTGAAATTTGAATCTAAACTTTTTGGCTCAAGATGGGTACAAAGTATTACAATGTAGCTGATAACAATTCCCTTTAATTTGAAATTAAACCTTTCTGCTAGTGATAAAGAGAAATTAGATGATAATTAATAATCAGAGTGATGATATCAGGTGAAATTTATCTTTAGGAATTGCCCAGTCAGTAAAAGCTGAGGAGGAGTTGATTGCTTCACAGACCAACCGCCAGGTGTCCGCTCCTTCAACACCACCAGGACAGAGGAAACCTAACAGACCAATATCATCTGTAATAGCAGGGACATTACAGAAGGGTATTATTATCTTCTGGTTGCTTGATTGACTTTGGGGGAAATGTAATAATAAGAAAATGGATAAGGACGTGATTTAGATCATATAAATCAAGAATTATCATAATGCAGGTCAAGGGTTTTGATATTGCTGCAAATTCAGCTGTAAAAAGATATAAAAATCGCTGTTCAATTGTTTCTGAAGATGTTTCCTATATTACCCTGTAACTCGCAGGTAAAATATTCCTTATTTAAGGACCTTTTTATAAGACAATAATAAAATATCTTACAAAACACATTGCTTGATTAAATTGATCACTGCTGTTTCCTTTATACATCAAGAACATTCAGATGGTCTATACATCCATGAAACATTAATGATTTATCTTTTAAGGATCTTCCAAGATGCCAGTTCCTGTGACAACTCCTAAGTCTTCAACACTCCCACCCAACCTTAGCGGACATGTTTCCTTTGATGCCAGACAACCACTGGCACCTGCCCGACCCAGATGTAACAGTATACTTCATCTGTTTGGTGCCTGGTTGTTTGATGCTGCATTGGCAAGGGTCGTACTTCATTCTTCACACAAGGAAACACCTGATAAAGGTAACAGTTTATTTGGCTTTGAAGTTAGGGTCTTCTTCATTCTTCACACAGGAATACATTTGATAAAACTTCATTCTTCACACAAGGAAACACTTGATATAGGTAACTGATTTCTTCACAAAACGAAATGCATAATAATGAAACACAAGGAAACACCTGTCACATCCTTTACAAAAAGAAAGGCCTGTTCATGCAAAAAATTCAGATTTTGGTTTGGGATTAATTTTTTCCAAATCATTATTTTGAACGATGTTACAATGTATCAGTTTAATAAATAATTGCAAAAACAGGTAATGCAAACTGCTGAACAGTGTTAATAACAGGAGATGCTGGTAATTGGTACATGTATTAATTTTTCCTGCTTTTGTCAGTTAAAAGATGTGTATTGGTTCTCAAATACAAAAAAAATTCTTTAAATTTTACAATTGTGAAGGGGGGCCTGGGTGGCCGAGTGGTCTAGGTAGTTGATTTAAACTTACCTGTACAGATCACTGTATCCTACCACCTATACGGCGTGAGTTCGAGCCTGGGTTTGTACCATACAAAGGTTTGTCAGTTACCTGCCCAAGGTCGGTGGTTCTCTCCAGGTACCCCAGCTAACAAACAATACAATAGTGAAGGGTTTTGTTTTATCAAATATTCTTGTTTTGTTTTTCATTGGTCAATTAAGATAAGTATTATTAAAGGGAGAATATTTGATACTTCAGGTTAGTTTCTGCAGTGATATGTGCTGGTATATTATTTGGCATATTTCCTAGGTAATATGCCTTACGGGTCGGGGAATATGTCTCTGACCTGGAAAAATACTTTCGCATATTACCAGGACAAAACCCCAGTATTATAGTAGTATGGAATAAATGCATTGATTGGTCTGTTATTTATATTAATATTTGGTTTAAATAAAGAAAAGTGTTGGTATTACCTGCAATTGAAAAACAGGTATGAAATCATTATTTACCTTAATTTCTCTGGCATTCATCAATATACATTCACTTATTTTTTTTGTTTTGTTTCCAGCAAGGATTAAGGGAGGTCCAGTTTCTTCACAGAATCTCATACTTCTAATTCTTAAGATATTATTTCCTGTTTCTAGCAGGGCAGAAGGAGGTCCAGTTCATTCACAGAATCTCATCTTAACTATAGTTCTTTGTTTTTTATTTTCATTTTCCAGCAAGTTCAGACAGTAGGTCCAGTTCCTTCACAGAATCTCGTCAAGCATCCATATTAGTAGATTTTATTTTCTGATTCCAGCAGGACAGAAGGAGGTCCAATTCCTTCACAGAATCTAATCATACTTCTAATTCTTAAGATTTTATTTTCTGTTTCCAGCAAGGGCAGACAGTAGGTCCAGTTCCTTCACAGAATCTCGTCAAGCATCCATATCTTTAGATTTTCCTGTCAACATCAACCTTAATGGTGATAATACCTATGAAGCAGGAAGGGCAGAAGCAATAGGAGCACTGTGCAGAATTTTCTGCGCTCACAAAACAGGGGAGGAAATCCTTCCAACATATTACTCCAGATTTTATATATCAATGTACTATGGTCTTCAGGCAGGAAGTGATGTAAGTTTAATTTTTTTATATAAATGTGTTACATTTTATTTATACATATAAATGTGTTACATTTTATTTATACATATAAATGTGTTACATTTTATTTATACAAACTGGTACAATATTCACATAACATACATGTCCTTTTTAACCTTTTTATCAAAACAGCTAGCTTAAGATGTCCATTACCAATAAAATATGTCTCTGGTTTTACTATACCAGAAATATGAATTTTGGTATACAATTCAGAAAAAATGTTGACTTAGTAAAGGACAAAGTTGATAATGAATTTTAGTTGTACAATGTGGAAACAATATTTCAAGATCATGTACAGTATTGTGAATGAACATTACTTTTGGTATAACAGTTATAGCTTTGTAATATTCCTTGATATTAGTGCAGTTAGCTATAGTGTAATTTTTAATTATTAAAGATAAAATTCATTATATTTTAGACAATGAGTGGCCAGGTTTTATCCAGTATTATCTTCAATTCTTGTGATCTCCTGAGGGTAAACCTTGATGGTGTTCAACTACTAATACCTTATATACTCAATGCCATATATCTAATTCTGAATGAACAGATTTTACCATTCAAGTAAGTGGCTTGTGGAATTTACTTTATTTTCTTTTATCAAAATATTTGATAATTGCATTCCACAATCGTAGTTGGAGCACAAAAGCTAGTAATCTGTGTTTCTGTTTCAGAATATGTTAAATTGGCAATTGACAATTCATTGTTATTGTTAAAATTAATAATTTATATATGAAATATTTCAGGTTGAATGATGATAGGACTGTAGAATTGAGAAGATCCAGTATTCACCTTCTTTTGTCAATGTTGTGCTTGCCATTACATTTTAAAGACTTGCAAATTCAAGGTACATGTACAAGTAACAGGATTCTGATCCTGCAATATGTAAATTGCTAAGGATATGTTGAAATTGTCTGTCTGCAGAACATCTTAAATAAGGCCAATTTTCAAATATTTGCTAATGATTTTTCAATATTTTAAGAATAAAATTGTAAAAAGGGTAGTTAAGGTGATACTTTTATCACCTGCCTGTATACAGTTTCCTGATGACAAGTTTTTTGGACACCTCCTTCACTTAATATTTTAAGTGGGCATGTTCCATGAGCATCCATAGGGTCAGCCCAAATCCTCATTCTGAAGATTACAAGTTATCTGAAATACAGTTCAGATCCCCATCCTTAAAGCACATATATTCTTAATTGTAATGGAAACACAAGTTCTATAGGCATCCATGGGTGTCGGCCTGACCCAAATTATTTTGAAATTAAAAGTTATCTAAAAACTTATACCATATTTATTCTTAGTATTAAAAGATAAGTTCCATTGGCATATTGTTCTATTAATTCACATGAAACTTGTTTCTCTTATGGTTAATTTAATTTTGTATGGCCTATTTTTTATTGGAATGTATGCACAGAGTAAACGAGGATCTTACAGAGCGTGACTTTACCAGACCAGTGAATAGAAATGTCCCAAAAATTTATCTAATCATAGGCTAGGCAAATCAAATGCGAGTATCTGCTTTATCACTTAGTGATAAATTTACAAGTCTCGTTATATACTTCAAATATCAGTTCATGCAAGAAACAGATAAAATACCTGAATCATAAGAGAAAGTACAATATTATACAATTATAGACTTGATTTGGACAGTAACTTCTATTGATGTATTTATCACATATTGTGTTTATAATTTGTTACAATAATTCCTTTATACATTTATTTGAGAAATAAATGTGTTTTAATATACACTGAATATATTAATAGACTGTCAGTAAAGCTGAAAACTACAATAAACCTGACATCACAATTCTCTTTAATAGCATTTGAGGGCCAATATGGGTTTACAATGTAAAATCCATATCAACCCTGAAGGCATAATAATCAAAGCAAAATTTGTTCCATATAAGTCATGCAGAAAAGAACTTATCTAATAATTTGCAATATACAATTATAGTGTTTTGTCAGGGTCAGTATGAATTTTGATAGACCTAAGCAATCATTATTTAACAATAAATGTAGGATGAGATCAATATGGATTTCTTTAAAATCAAAGTTGCTCATATGAATATTACAAATAACAAAATTTTCCTGTGTTGGTCTATAAAACTCATATTGACTGATATCAATTATTTGATTACAAAATAATCGAAAGTAAAGTGAAACCAAGTCAGTATGACTTTCAATCATTTTGACAGCAATCAGTATGAATTCTAATCAAACAATATCTGAAATAACACAATGTTGTTGGAAAGCTTTTCAACAAATACATTATCAAATTCTTTTTTATTCATAGTTTGAATTATTAATTCAAATTTTAATATCTTAATTGTTTTATTTGTTGTAAAGTTATAAGTTTCCTCATTTTTGTCCTGATCGGAAACTAAACATGGCCACCACAGATGATTCTTGTTTCTGATTGGCTAATACATTAAAAATCTTCTCTTGTGTAACCCCTTGGTGAAATGGATTAATATTTGATGTAGACCATCAATGGAAAGTTTTTTACGAAGTTTCCTCATTTTGTCCCAGTCGGACAAAAACAAGGCCACCAGACAAATCTTGTTTCTGATTGGCTGATTCATCACTGAAACTTCTTGGCCAAATGTCATGTGAGCCATAAGGCTCAGCCTCCTGAGCCTCTAGTTTATTCATAATTTAAATTCTTTATTTAGATTTTAATATCTTTATTATTTTATTTTGTTTTAGATTTTGTACCACCAGATAATGCTAACCAGAAGACAAGTTTTATTTCTCTGAGGAAGAAGATTACAGAGCTGTTATTGAAAGCATTACTGATTGAAACAGATGCAACCAATACTCAGATGTTACTAGGTATAACTGACAGTTATTGTTTATCAGTCTGCAACACTATAAATTTAAGGTTTGCTGTTCATGTTTTGAAACCACTCTAGTGTCATTCATTTCAAAAAGCTTCATTCATTTTGCAAATTGACCAAAATGTTCATGCAAAAATATCAAGGGAACCCATTCCTGCCAAACTTTAAGAAAACAAGCTGACAGTTATTGGTTTTTAACATTTAACATTCATTTGAGTATACTCAACTATCAATAAACTTGGATTATTTTTTTTGGAAATAAAAACTCATCAAAATTATAACAGTATATTGAAAATCTTTTTTTTTCTGAAGTTACAGCAAACAACCACAATCTACGAGCATGCTTTTCCTGTGACATGGAAAATCGTTACCCATAAAATCAACTATGTTTTACTTTACAAAGTAAATTTTTTGTAATTGATTGTAATATGAAATTAATATATACAGTGGATTCCACTTATTTGCAAAGCCTATTTGTCAGAGAAAATTTTGCAATAAAGCGGAGTTTGCGATTAAACGAAGACGCTATCCAA
>JARWCS010340629.1:0-11577 GCA_034783895.1 Geukensia demissa | reverse complement strand
TACGGAAGTTGGCAATTTCTCAACCAGGAGGTAGAATTCCAGTTTGCCCATTCATTTCTTTTTTTCCTATGATTCTTGTATGTTACCAGGTGATTTCTTGAGGAAACATACAAACCTCTGATTATGAGCTGTCTTATATCGAGCACTAACACAGGACTTCTTGGTCACAGGGTTCACAATAATCAATACTCCAGCTTCATCATTAACTGAACTTGTGTTGAACAGCTGTAGGAAGAAATATCCCTGTAAAAACAAGATGTATGTGTGGTCACAAATGACACATGCATTTTACAGTCATTGACATTTTCAATAAAGCCAAGCATCAAAATTCTATAAAAGTTACCCGTACAAAATAACCCCCCAATCTTCAATCTTTTGTTCCTATCCAAAAGCTTCTATTTCCATCTTTAAGATGCACTAATAAAAGTTAAGATATTCTCAAGACTCTTGGACAAAAATTGACTCTTTCAGTGTCCTAAGGACCAGGGGCATTAAAGGACTTTTTTACCCTAAAAATATCAAAAATTAAAATTTTTACTGATCACTTCAGTTTCAAAAAAAAAAATATATCACTAAAATGATAAAATCTAAAGAATCACATGAAAAGAACTATATTTTTAGCATTATGTTACAAGGTGTTTGAGATGACAGTTTCAACAAAATGTATAAATTGTTCAAGTATTTTTTCCTTTTTCATTCAAGTTCTTCTAGAGAAATGTATCCACACATGCTTGGGTCAACTTTATATTTGGTACAAATGCATAATTTCAATACTTTCATATTCTTTAAAATATTTTGTTGGGGCACGAATGTAGGAATTATTATCCAAAGGCAATTATCCCATAATAAACTAAAAAATTTGTGATTTGTCCCATTTTTATTAATTATGGCCTTTTTTGACATCATTTGTGATGTCATTATACCATTATAAATGATCAGTTTATTTATTTTCTTAAAATGTAAATCTTATACTAAAATTTTGCTTTTCTGGGTCAAAAGGTGGGTCTTGCCACCACTATTCCATAGTTAGACCATGTTTATGCAAGTTGTTTTTATTTGTATTAATACATATATGTTTCACAACGAGTGGGAACAGTATATTGCATGTTTTCGATTCATGTTATTTAATTTCAAAATAAATAATTAACAGGCTTCTGGCAAGTTTTTTATTACTTTAAAATTAAATAACCTGAGTTGATAAGTGATATATAGCTGCAACGAGTTCTGAAACCTGTTTCTATTATGATTAATTTTATTTTGTATGGCCTACTTTTTGTTGGAATGTACAAACAAAACATGGCTCTCGCAGAGCAAGACTTTACCAGGCCAGCCATAGAAATGTCCCAAAAATTTATCTAATCATAGAAAAGGCCAATCAAATGCAAGTATTGGCTTTATCACTTAATGAAAAATTTACAAGTCTCGTTAAATACTTCAAATATCAGTTCATGTACGGACTGATAAAATACCTGAATCATAAGAGAAAGCTATTTATTCCTTGCAAATATAATTCAAATATAAAGATAAATTTTTTTAAATACAAACATGTCTCTAATAAAGTTAAAGGTGGACACAGAGCACTGTACACTTTTAATTAAATATTAATACCTTTTAATTAAATATTAATACCTGTTCCCAAGCTGCTCCAACCATTCGAGTGGAACCATATATACAATCTAGCTTTAACTTCAGTAATAATCTCTTGTTTTCATGATTCCTGTAAGAAAAGTACAATTTTACAAGTAACACAATGTGATATACCATATATAGTCCTTCCCGAAAAAATATTTCCTGAAGTCAGAGTTTGGTTGAAAAATTAAGATTTTGTAAGAGTTATCTGAAAGCATTTGCTCTCTATGACTGCCAGAAGTAGTTAAGGTATTTACACTCCACATTTTATTTTATAAAAAACTAAAAATGAAAGCTTTAGCTCTTTGTCCTCGACAGAAATTGATGCACGTTTTAGCGGTGATTTCTATGGAAACTTTTCATCATACTTCCCGGAAGCCGGGAACCAAAATGGTAAATTTTATGTTTAGAATGAACCACGGCTTCCCCAAAATGGGTTTTCGAAAGAGGTCTATAGAACAAATCTACTAAGAAAAAATCTACCAAGCCCTAAAATTTAAATTCAATTCATGGCTTAGGTAAATTATGGCAGTTAAAGACGATAATCTATAAAGTGATAACAACTGTTTTTGCCAATTACTTGCACATCCTCAGCAAAAATGCCTATCCTGACACATTTCTTCATTTTGGATTTATTTTCACCAATTTTCCGAATATATTCTACAAAAAATGTTTTACACCACATGACATTATCCTATGTTTCTTTTAGATAAAACATACCTATCAAGGAAAACATATGGTGAGCAACAATGTGTGTGAAGTAAATTCTTCAAAACTTTTTCAGCATAGATTTATGATGACATCATTTTACGTCAGTTCAAGATTTTTAAAGCAACAAAGCCTAAGGAAAATAATTGGCATGGAATTTTTTGATATTCTAGCCATTTTTAGCCAAACACATTGCCTTCATCTTGCAAGAAAAAACAAAGTTGATTCCAAACAACAATAGATGCCCTGTGCTTTGAAAATGGGGTAGGGAAGGAAACCGTTTTCAAGATTCAGGACTGAGCTTTTGTTTTTTGCAATGTCTTTTCAATGTGCCACATTTCACAGCATAAAACTGAGGTGCTTCTTGCAACCCTGTTTATCTCAATAATGATAAGAGATCGGTCATGGCATACATATCTTATTTGGTTACTTTTGTCATGGAGAAAACAAAGAAAAAAAACTCCACTGAAATCAGACAAGAAATAGCTGACTTGTATAACAAAATAAGAAAAAACCCTTTTTAGTCCTTCCCCAAAAACAGGTGGGGCTTGATCACCCAAAATCAGTACTAACCTTTATCTAGGACCAAAAATCAAGGTCCCAAAATATTAAAAGAATCAGTTTAATAGGACAAAGTTATCGGTATCATGGGGAACCTACCTGTTTACAGACAACATTGCTGACAGCCACAGTGCCATACCATATTAGGACTGCAACTTTTTGCAGTCATATAGAAATAGTAACTATCACATTTAATTTTGTAAAATACCCACCATATACAGAACTCTCCTGCCTCTGACCACACACAAACAGCAGCTGACAAGTTATCTACAGGGTGTACTGACAGAAGGGCAACCTCTGTTGTCTCCAGCTTGTCAACTGATGCCACACTCTTCCACTTGTTATGCAATACATATTTGACAATATGAATTGTCTCATCTTTGTTGTAACCAATGGCAACTACTCTGTTGTTGATATGACAAACATCTATTCTGAAAATACAGAAAGGAATCAAGATTTTTTACTACAATCAACTCTAAATATCAAAATTATACATAAAATTTAACAGCATTTTATGTTTTTACATAGAAAGGTGAGTGAACAGGTAAAATGAAACTCATGTGATAATTATCCTTCAATCAACGATCGTCTTACAACAACCCAGTCTAAACATTTGAATCATATAAAATGATTCATCAATTTGGTTGCTCAAAACTTTATATCTGGACAAAAATAATAAATGTTTATCCACAGGATGAGACATAGACAACACATTGAATTTCGTAGTACCAAGGCACCATTTTTTACTTTTGACTGTGGGCCAAAGATTTTTTTATTTCACTCCTAAATACTGCTTGCTGAGCAGAGAAGGAGAAAATAGAGACTGTCTGCTTGAGTCCAGCACTTTAACCATTACATCATAGAAAACCTAAGACCATCTGCTTGATTCAGGCATGTTAAACATTACAATACCAAGGTGGTTCTCTACTAAATGAAGCACATGTGCAGTATGTCAAAACATTATCACTGCTAAGTCTACTTTGAATAGGTGTATTTCTATTTCATGTAAACTTACACATCACTGTCCAAGTTTGTGAGTGAGAAGATACAATTTTCTCGCCTGTTACAATAATATGACGAGAATACATCGGTACTGCCATCTGATCTCCTTACCAAGATGATAAACAACACCCTTCCGTCTATAGAGAATGAACTTACTTTCACTGCTGTGTGGTTCTGAAAGATAAAATATTATTAGTTTTCTACAAGTTCTACATTTACATCTGTAGATATGGAGATTTTAACACCCTTAAGTGCCCAAGTATGACCTGAGGCATAATAAACTAAGTATTGCTATGGCAGCCATCTTGTTAGGTGCAGAACATAAAAAACCTTGGATTACCATTGACTAAGTTATTAGGTGTCCTTAGGTGAATAAGAATCTAAGTTAAACCAGAAAAGATTCTTCTGACAGCAAAACATAACAGAAAGGTACAAAATCCAAAGCAAACAAAAGTATACACACAATGACACAAGAGGGTAAATAAGACATCCATTAAAAATGGAATAAAGTCATTCTTGTTAAGCAAACATGTAGTTACATGTAATGTTGATGATTTTAACCCCACTCAACTCAGCAGACCAAGTAGCAGGAAGTTAATATGGGACAACAACCAGAATCACTAACAATGCATGCACTATCTTTATAAAGCTGCATACTAAAGTTCAAATATATCCATCAAGTGGAAGCCAAAATTTTTTATTGAAGAAAATTTTCTATATCATAAAATATGGTTAAAATGGCTACTTCTCATGAAACAGGAAGTTGATATTGGACAGTAACCAAAATCACTTACATTACAACATATGCCTCATCAATATAATGCTGAATACAAAATTTCAACTCAATCTATTCAGTGGGAGCCGAGATAAAAGTGTGACACAAAATTTAGACAAAGTGATACCAATATAACACTTAATTTTTTAAGGGGGGGGGAGAACTATCCAAGGACAATTTCACAAAAGAGTATATTATGGTAAGTTCTTGACTTTAACATTGTCAACCAAGAAAAAGAAATAAAATTGCTGAGGAGGGCACTAAATTGTGTAAATTTTAGCAAATTTTTTTAAGGCCTTACTGACAAAGGAGCTTCACAGTTCACATTGCCTTTTGGAGGTCAGATAACTGACAAAGGAGCTTCATAGTTCACATTGCCTTTGGAGCCCGGGAAGCTGAAAATGTCTTTATTACACTTTATAAACACTTATCACAGATAGCTACAAATACAATTATTATTTGATATACTTACATCTACAAAATCCCACTTTTGAAGAAACAAAAAACCACTACTGTATTTCCATAGTGACAAGGAGTTTGATGACAAACAACCAATTACAGGAACTTCTTTCTTTCCACTCTTTAACTTACAGGAACAAAGTGCAATCAACTTTTCATCTTCTGATAGCTACAAATGAGAAGGTATAGCTTAAGTATTTAGGGGATAGACCTGGGTTAAGGGAGATAACCCTTGAAATCAGTAATATGTTTATACCAATAGCTCTTAAGGAATTCAAATGACAAGGTCAAATTTTATCTGTGTTCATTAGCTGCTTCTCCAAATAAGCACCCAGTATTTCGGAGTAAGGGCAAAGTCTGTTCAGCCCGGAGTCAGAATAATAAGTCTAAGTAAAGTGACATGTCATCCTGTGGACTGAAGCTTTCATGAGCTAGCAAGTTAAAATTCCGCTCAGTCTGTTGGTCTAGTAAAAAGCAGGATTATTTCATTATCATTCAATAATAAGCTCTAGTCCTGAATATGCATGAAATATTTGCTGCTGGACCTTAAGCAACTTTTAATCAATCCCTTTATAGGGGCTAGAATAGGAGGGGTCACAATCATCATATCTTCAATTTTGACAGTTGTAGTTGTTCCTGATAAGTTACCAAACTAGAAAAATAAGACCAAAATCAACATCAGTATTTTATGTATAAAAGGCTGCCCTTATTTTTATGAAATACAGTGTACTATAAAGTCATGATTTTTGAATGTCGCTTAACATCCGGTGTCAAATATTTCATGCATATTCAGGATAACATCATAATAATATGAGATGATTTGATGACAACTCTAAATACTGTATTTTTTAGACTACATGTATATGACGAGAATTTGAGCTTTTCTCGTGAGAGATTAATGAATAGACCAATAGTCCTTGTAGACTTAAAGTCCTAAAATAATGCCTTTTGATCATGTTGTTTTTGATATCTGCTTGGCATTTTGAAAAAAAATGGCTGGAAATTAGGTCTAGATTTTTTATAGGATTTGTGTGCCTTTCCAGTCTATTGACCCCATGTTAAGGTCTAATATCCATTGGCTGATAGTTTCACCTGATCAGTTCTGAACAACAAAGGTATAACAGTTCAAGGTAAGGTCCTCAGGCAACAACTGCTTGTTGAACCCAAAGACAATCTGTATTTTCAAAGTTGCTTACAACTGTTGCCATGGAATCTAGTCAATAACTGTATATATATACTCTTAAATCACATATATAATTAATACATATGTACATATACCTCTAAAGAAATTTCGTCGCTATTTGCAGGAACATCATCGACCTGTGATTCCACTGAGTCTGTTTGGCTGTCTGTATATTTTTCTTCCCGGTTTAAGATATGTTTTTTTGTTTTACAATCAATCATATTCTCCTTTTGGTTTGGTGAAAACAATGACTGGGAAGCTGTAAACTTGAACTGAAACAAGTCAGGACCAACTTTTTGAATATTTTCTTTGGTTTCATGTTTCTGGATTTCAAAATCAGTCTTGGAAAGCTGTGTGGGATTGTCAGCAGATGGTTGGCTATCAATTAATGATTCTGAACAATTGTCCCCAGTCTGTAAAAGATCACCTTCTTTTGAGGACATATGTTCACATTTTGATTCTGTTTTTACCAAACTTTCTTCTTCAATTTTACAAGATGTTGCATCTTCAAGATCCACCTTTTGACTATCATTGTCCAAATGATCTGAATTATCTTGTGAATAGTTTAAGAACTTTTCACTGTCTTCCTTGCTAAAATGTTTTTGCTTTTTTGTGACAAGTTTGCCGAATGTTCTTAAAGGCAAATCAAAGTCTTTGATCTCTTTGATTCTTTTAGATTCATCAATTATGTATTGAAACAAGGATGAAATCATAAACGGACTGCCAATAGATGATCTTCTCCTGGTAGAGTATTCGGTCTTTTCTGTATAACTTTCTTGTATAAGCCGCAAGGTAGACAATTCTGGACTGGTATGAGATGAACAAGGCTGATTAGAATTTTGCTGTAATGATGATTTCTCAAACTTTTTCTGACCCTCGAAACAAGAATCTGTGTGTGTACAACTAAAGAAATCTTGGGAATTCTGATGAGATTTCTTCTTTATTGAACTACAATTTTTTCTACCTTTACGTTCAGGCTCTTCAAACAGTTCCTGACTTCCCGATGTTTCTTCAACTTCTTGAGAAAGTGTTTCAATGTCATTAACTTTTTGCTCTGATAAAACCCTTTCACTACAGCTTTCTTCAGCAAATGCCTTCCCACTGTTATTTTTCTCGCTTTGACAGATTACCATGGCAACTGAATTGGTACATAAATTTCTTCTCTGTGAACAATTTTCATTTACTCCATCAGTACCTGATTGCTTCTTTTTTGGAGGGCGACCTCTTTTTCTTTTATGCTTTCCTGTAACTGGTGTACCTAGTAATATAAAATCTTGGGACATCGTTGATAAAGATGTGAAGGAATCTTGTGACGATGCTGATGAAGTTTTTTTCCACACGTCATTTACATGTACTAAATCTAGTTTCTCCATGATTTTCTCTTTAGGGGAATGGTCTTCAGTATCAGTAACTGTTAATCTTTCATCTTCATCTTTTGTGTTATGACACATTGTTTTACAGTCATTATGGTTTTCACTGACAGTAAGGTTATTACACCCTGTAGAGGTAGTCAGATCTTTATGAAAAGATTCCAAAATAGTTTCTTCTGCCGTATTTTCTTTCTCCGATACAATTCTGTTGTCTGAAATGACTTTCTCATCAGAATTTTTTATCTGTTTCTGTTCAAAATGACAATAATTTATTAATCTTCCATTTTGCAATGAACTTGTCTGCAGTAATGCCTTGCTTAAAGATGGGCTTTGTTTATTTTGTCTCATTCTTGAACGTTTTCCCTTTCTTCTTGGTCGTAAATTTTCTTGTGTGTTTTCAATGATTGATTCTTGTGATGATATTTCTACACTTTCACTTTGTGAAACTGACAAAGGAAAGTCAAAATATTTGGGGTTTTCTGCTTTCTCATTTGGTGTCTGCTGTACAAATGCCTGATCTAAATCAACTGACCCTGTTACATCTGGTGTACATGTGATTGTTTCTATTTCATTGTCTCTCTCTGCATGTAATGTTGTTTTCAAATAAAAAGATCCTTCTGAATTTAAGCTGTCTTTCTTAAACTTTGAAGGTCTACCTTTTCTCTTTACCTTCTCTGGGCTTTGAGAACTACAGAATAAAGATTCCTGGGAGGATATCTCAACTGTTTCATGAAATTTCCTGTCCAAAAAACTAGCATCACTTTTTAATGCTGGAATGCCGGCTGAAAATTTGCATTCCTGTGGATATGTCTTTTCTTTAAACTTAATTTCAGACTTATTCTCATTTTTGACAGAATCTGTCATAGCTTTTACATTTACTGGAAGTACAACACCTTCATTTCTGTAGGTGTCACCACCTGCAGCAGGAAGGAGATGTCTCCACTTCTCACCATTATCTGGAATAAAAACAGGATTTCCCAACAATGATAAACTATTAGACTCAGTATTATTTTCATAGACATCATCAAATGTTGCTTCATTTTTTGTCAACTTGATTATATGAGGTTCAATCTTTTCATCTCTTGTTAAACTTGTACTGGAATCAGTTGTCTCCCCTTGTTTGAAGTCACCATTTACATTTTTTTGTTTCTTTGTCAAAGAATCAGTCAAAATTTTCTTCCTTTTCAATGACAATTTCCTCCCACTCGATTTAACATTCTGAGATTCATCGGATGAAAATGATGACAAATTAGAATTCACTGGCTGAGAATCTCTAATGATGATTGGAGACTCTTCTGAGTTACCAAAATGGCCTACAGTTTTATCATCCCTTCTGATATTGTTTTCAAAAATTTGTTCTTGCAAAGGTATTTCAGGTTTTTCATTTTGAATATTGCTTGGGTCATTTTTCTTTTTCTGTCCCACCTGAGCCTTTTCGTCACTGTGAAAGATAAAGTCCTTTGATAAAATGCTATGTTTATTGACAGGTGACAATGAATGATTTACTTTTGTTGTTTGCTTTTCTGCCTGTACATCAACCACGGTAGTTGAATTTATATGTTCATCTGGTTGATTACATTCCCGTAGTTTCCGCTGGACATGCTCCTTGGCTTTAAGAACTCGTTTCACTTTCTGAAAAAGAAATTGTGACCAGAGGGGTAAAACCGAATTAACAATAGCTGTTATATATTTTATATCTGGAATTTTGAGTACAGAATATGTAAGGTAGAAACAAGTTTTATTTTACCACAGCATTTTGTTTGTGTGTCTTAAAACCAAGTCAGATGTCATAAAGCTGACAATGTTTAAAAGAAAGAAAACATAATCTATTCCAGAAAGACACTATCCGCCTTGCATACGTTTATAACAAATATTCAAAAGCCAAATTTAACAGCAAGTTAAAAACTTTTGTGGATTTACCTGCATTAGACCACTAGGGAAAAAAAATATCCATCAAACTTCCTTTCTAGTCCAATTTATGGACCTGCCCTTTTTTTTTTCTTTTGAACATTTGACCTCTCCAGTGTTTTCTTTTCATAAATAACTGGAAAAACTTAACTTCAAAACTGGTCTCATTACTCAGAATATTAGTAAAAAACAGTGTTTTTAAAATTTTTATAGCCTAAAAATATAATGTATATCCAAGTTTTCTGCATGTAGGTCAGGGAACTGGAAACACCTATTATTTTACCTGGGCTTATTATTCTGAAAATATAGTTAAACATATCTATTACAATAGAAAAAAATCCAGAAAAATAGGTTTTGTCAACTGGTTTTCAAAGCTTTTGACTGTTTTGTTTAGTTTTTAGATGGTGGTACGGGGTTACTTTCATCAGTCAGGGATCCTACTTGTACAAGTTAATGAAATTAACCTGTACAAGTATATTAGGTGCTGAAATTATCTCCTTTGTGCTATTTTATTCATGTTTACTTGTATAAGTAAATAAAGTCTAAATTAGCCCATATAAATAAACCTTTAATGTTTGCAAGACTTCCACTCATAATCATCATTGCTATTGTTCATTAGAAAGATGAACACATATGAGATTTTTGTGTCATGAATATTTACACAATATCCCCCTTTTTTCTATATAGAGATTCTGTTTCAAATAATTACCACTCTTCAAGCATCATTTCTATAATTATAATTGATGTTTACTGTCTCAAGGGACCAATTTTCAAAGCCTGTGTGCCTCTGTAAAACTAGTGTGCGCCTGAACAATGTTTCTAATTATGTAATGTTAAAAGATCAAATTTTATCAGAAAAATTTCAATTACTGGTTAAAAATGTTTGATGAGCCACCACTAATGTTTAAATATGTATGACTTTTCAAAATATTACTTGTACAAGTAAATTATCTAAAGGGAGAAATGGACTTTACTTAAACAAGTAAAATTTATTTACTTGTACAGGTAAAAATTATTTACTTGTGCAAGTAGGATCCCTGACTGGTATAAGACATAAAACATGTAAAATCCAACTATCAAAAGAAAATAGGTGGTCCATGGACAATAAGAAATTAATGCACTTGTATGGTAAAGGTCCAAGGATTTTCAAAAGGAGTATGTACAGTAAGGGCCTTTTTTGGCCCCCAATTTTGCAAAAAAATAAAATTGCACTACAAATGTTATTTCTTTTGCATTTTACAGTTTAAACGTAGCAATAACACTAATCAAAATAGGTTTTCAAAATTCCAACAAATAAGTGGACTTTAAGGGCATCAAAGTCTGCCAATTTGAGCAATTTTAGTAAAACTGGATCAAAACACCTAATTTACAGGCAGTTTTTGGGTCTGAAATTCACGAGTGCAACGGCCTACCGTCCGTTTTTTGTCTTGCTTGCGACAAATAGTCGCGAAAGCGAGACATAGGTGTAACTTTTCCGGCAGCGGCGGCGTAAACTTTGATATATATCTTATGAACCATAATACCTAGGATCACCAATTTTATTGTCAGTATGCTTTTGACGTTGTCTATCTGTCAGCCATGTGTTGTGAGCTTGACCTCAATTTCATGGTCCAGTGACCATGTTAAGTTTAGGTCTGGTTCTCAGTAACTGTGCATGGATGGTCAATGATATTTAGTGTATGGCTTCATTTTGAAATGTACATGTCAGTCTGTCATTGTCAGGTGACTTTGACCTCAGTTTCATGGTCTCGTGACCACAAGTTTTTCTGATTAGGTCTGGTTCTCAGTAACTGTGCATGGTTGGTCAATGATATTTAGTATATGGCTTTATTGTAAGGTGTACATGCCAGTCTGCCACATGTCTTTTGTCCTTGACCTCAATTTCACAGTCCATTGACTAGGGTCAGGTCTATTTCTCATTTACTATCAGTGGTAGGTCAACAATATTGGGTGTGCTAATTGATTATTAGGAGTACATGTCA
>JARWCS010340619.1:0-19661 GCA_034783895.1 Geukensia demissa | reverse complement strand
GACAGAGGGGAAAATTACCGAAATCGTGAAAATATGTATAAAATACACTGCTTGTCAACCAATCAGAATCCAGGATTTTTATATAAGGTGTAATTATCACGGATATTCTATAGATAGTGTTGATAACATATGTATTATTTATTTAATAATATACATGTAACTTAGGAACTTACCGTAGATAAATTTATGATGGTCATATTCTGTCGGTATTTTAAATGTAAATGCAACTGTTTCATTTAATTTTTGAGAGAACTCTTAAATACTACCTTTAATACCTCAAATATATATGTTTCAGTAATTCAAGTATAGTATAAATGCAACAATATTGGTTACTTTCATGGTGATCAGAGAAACTTAGAAAGTCAACAGGATACATTAATACTATAAATATATCTATAAAATATGATTTTATAAAATTATTCTTCCTATCATAAACATGTTGAATGTAATTAATTCTCCAATATTCTGCGATGTCCACCAACTAACATGTAACTTAGGAATGTTAGATTAACCAAGACCAAAAAGCATTAATTCGAAAACTGGCGTAGTTGTCACAATTGCGATTATCCGCTTTTTCCGTGTAATGTGTCTAATTTTGCATGACATTTCCCGTTGAATCTCACTATTCAATTTAAAACACTTTTTTCAGCAGAAAGACAGTGGAGTTTTTGTACCCTCCATTAAAGGTTACTATAGTTTTTGCGATTTTGTCGATTCTCCACTTAAAACTCATTTCATATTCATTTGTTGAAGGATGACGTCAAGTTATTGTCTCGCGTGTTGTCGTTCGTTCTGTAGTTAAATTTTTAGATACAATTTTCTAAAACAGAAGAAATATTTTTATACTTTTGAACTCTTTTGGAACATTAACACCCATTCAGTAAATGTAAGAATTTTAGTTTCTTCGTACGATTGGTTTTCCTGAATTTCGGTGTCTTCCCCTACAATGCCATGAAATAAATATTCGTTGAAATAGGGTCTGAAAGGAAAAATTAAAACAAACAATATTTCGGATGTTTATTCATACAGATGTAGAATTTCCCTCTGCCACCTGTTGAATAAGGAATATTTCTTTCCTCTAAGTAGTTCAGTATTAAAACGTTAAAGCTCTGACAAAGGCTATATAAACTTTGGGAAACTACGTAATTGTCTGGAAACACAATGATAATCTGTATTCATGATTTCCCATTATCAAAAAAAAGTCAAATAAAATTTGTCACAAGACAATTGGAATTGTAATTTAGCTTTCCCAATATAGTTTACCGTATAATTATTTCTTGTAATTTTAATTTTTGAATCAACTTAGAATATAATTTAAATATAATTTGCCTTGACTTTTTAAAATTTGGTGCAAAAACAAAAATAATATAATTTAAATATTATTTGCTTTGACTTTTTAATATTTGGTGCAAAATAGCAATGGTCACAGGGCACAATAACATTTAACATTTAATGAGGTAGTATGATTGAGTTAGGATCACATTTGAACAATACAGCTGAATAATATACTTGAAATAACAATCTAGTGCAACATATTTTTGGAAACTTGCCTATTGTGCAACATATTTTGGAAACTTGCCTATTGTGCAACATATTTTTGGAAACTTGCCTATTGTGCAACATATTTTTGGAAACTTGCCTATTGTGCAACATATTTTTGGAAACTTGCCATCTCGAGACATATATTTTTAATGTAAATATCTTACGTTTAAGTGGAATTTGAAAACGTTTCTTTAATGGAGGAAATACAAATTTTTATCGCAATACAAGTTTCAACAAAATTGACTTAAATGATATATTCCAATGTACTTAAATGACTAGAGACGACCTATAGATTCAAGTATTTCTTCTACATCCTACGGAAATTGAAGATGGTCTCCTTGATATTTACAAAATATTTTTCTTTTGTTTTTTAGTTGTTGAACTTTTTATAATATATATTGTTGATGCATGTTGTTACAAACATTACTTTGTCGTTCATTTGAAGAAAAATAAGATAGGAATAGTTAGATTGATTATAAATTTGTCTGTCATATCACCATATATATATCTTGCTTTGATACACCTTTCATAATCGCATGGGGATTTGGTGATACTAGTTACACGGTCGACCTTTCTTTTTTCATCAATCAGGACTTGTCTACGTATAACAAGGTGAAACAGACATAAAACATCGAACATATTATTTTTTGCGTTTGGTCTCTTGAATCGACTAAAAGCGTGCGTTTAGCAGAGTTTTTGCTAAAATGTTGCAAGAAACCTCGACATAATAATATCATACAAATATGTTGTCGTCCCGATAAAGCCCCTAACAGCATTGTTTTTATAAAAATAGCAGATGTGGCATAATTGACCATGAGAAAGCCAACCACCAAATGACAGTAGAATTTAATCTCCATAGGTCCCATTATGGCACAATGAACCTAATTCTGTTTGAAAATCACACTACATAGGCTGCTTGATACAGGAATTAGGTATGAGGTATCGACAGCTCACTTGGCAACCCAACATACTTATCAAAGAAGAAATCCTTGACAATCATCGGAAAGTTTTGACTTCCTTTGGAAATTCAACTATAAAGGAGGAATTTGATCTTCTTTCACTTTACTTCATTCAAAGCTTCACAAGTGTCCTTACAAGCAACGTTACAATTGCTCCACAAAAACTCTTTCCAAGTTACTTACAGTTATTCGATCAGGAGTAAAAAATGGGCTCCAGAGTTACTGTGAAACAGGTGATTCAAGAAGAGGCGTGAATCAAATGGGGATTCTAAAAAAATTAAAGCTCAAATCAAGGTCCCTTACCTTTTGCAATAACATCAAAATATTTGATTTTTCAGACCTGTATACTACTATTCCAAATTCAAAACTCAGAGAAAAATCAAGAGCCTTAGTTCACTTCTGTTTTGTTAAAAAAGCATATACAAATAATTGGTTCTAGGGAGGGACAAACCTTATTTTGTTAACTCTGAATCTTACAAAAAGTACCCATAAGATGACATTTGCGGAATGCTGGATTTCTTGATTGACAACATTTTTGTAATGTTTGGCGGTCTTGTGTTTCAACAGACTGTTGGCATTCCAATGGGGAGCAACTGTGCACCCCTTCTCGCCGATTTATTCCTTTATTCGTATGAAGCTGACTTCTCACAGAGCCTTATAGAGAGAAAAGAGAAAAAGTTTGATCAGGAACAAAAAAGTCTGCTTCTTACCTATTTCATCCTGTGTATACATGGTATACAGTCCGCCAAAAGTTAAGCATCACCTTGGTTTTGATAATATTTATTTTTTCGGAGAGACAAAAAATGGTTTAGGTGTTTAATTTGATGGTAAAACTTTATTTCTTTATTAACCTTTATTAAATCAGTAATCCAAATTGACAAAGGACATTTAGGATACATATTGAACAATAAAAAAGGGCGAAAATAAATAACACAAAAAAAGATTGTAAATTTCAGTTTGAGATCATCTTTTGCACTCTTTACAAAATGGTACAGATATAACTTTTATTCAGATGAATTATGAGTACATAAACTGTCATTTAAAGTTAAGATCGTTAGTATCTGGTATAACCACCACTCTTCCGGTATAAATGATCAACACACCTCCTCATTCCCCTGACCAAACGCCGAAGTCTATACTGTGGAAACCTCTGCCTTTCGGCGATAAGAGCGACCCGTAATTCATTCAGGTTTTGACATTTCGGTTATCATTGATTGATTTTACGAACAATAAAGTCCAATACATGTTCGATCAAGTTCATGTCCGGTGACATGAAGGGCCATTGAAAGTCCGTTACAATCCGGGCTCGATGTAGCAGAGCGTTTTCATCTTGAAACACTGGTCTTTCTGCAAGTGCATGATTCTCGAAATGAAGCAAAACAGGGCTGTCCAAGATGGCACCACGGTATATTGGCAATTCAGGGTATCGTGAATAACCTGTAACGGAAGCCTACAGTCATTTGAAAAGTAGCCCCACACGGTTACGTCGCCGCCACCATATGCAGTAATTCCATGAACATTGTTGAGCTTTAGTGCTGTTTTCCGTTCCCTCCAAACACGCATTCAACTGTCAGCAGGCTTCAACAGGAACCGGCTTTCATCGCACCAATGAATTTGCTTCCAGCTACATAGGTTCCAGTGCCGATGGAGTCCAGATCACTGTAGGCGTGTCTGGTGGTGTCTACGAGTTAATTCTGGGCGCTTCACTGATCTACGAGCATGCAAACGAAAACTATGCAGCCTGCGAACAACAGTTCGTACACTTATGCGACCACCAATCGGCCACATACCTCTCAATTGCACTGCCTTAAAAATGGCTATAATCTGACTTGACGATTAAGGTAACGGTCTTCTCCAGGGTTTGTTATACGGGGATGACTGGATCGTGGGCGGTCTTCGACGGTTCCTGTGTGCCTATGGCGTGCTAAAATTCTGCCTAAACAGAATAGTTTACTCTAAAAAGTTGCTGTTATTCGGCGATTACTTAGGCCGGCGCTGTTATGCCACCCTGTTTCCAGCGTTCGGCGATATTAATTTTTCGTCTTAGCATTTCAAAATGCTTTTTCAAATAATCATTAAAGGAAAGATGTACATGTAATCTGTCAAAACAATTTTGTGTTAAATTTGAAAGGATTATTTGGGCGAAACAGGTTTTTCACTTGGTGGGTGGCTGTCTCATGGACAATCATGCCACATCTCCTATTTTTATATTTTAAAACCTGATTTAAATGTTCAATGATTCATCGATTGACACCATACCTTTATTTTTCATAAAGGTAATGATGGTCAATTTCGTGTACATGTATAAAATGTTTACTAAATTGCCTTATAAGAAAAATATATTAGAAAATACTTTAGTGATGCTTAACTTTTGGCAGACTGTATATATTGGGAAAAGAATCATAAAGTTTCACGACCGGAGTCATTTGCAAGCCATTGCGAAGTTTATTCCCCGTGTTTCTAAGACTTCTTAAAAATATCCGGTAGTAAGGGGAAAATGGTCACCATCATTTATTTGATAAAAGCAGTCCTTATTAAATATAAACCTGTCTGATTTAATTGAATCTCAAAAAATTCATTTCAGGTGAGATTTACATATCGCTTAACTTGGGAAAAAGGAACAGGACCATGTGGTCAGAACTGCTCCTCTGCTGATTTATATAAAACAGGAACAGTGCCGCCATCTCTATCATCTCTACATTGGCAATGTATTTCCGGTTGCAGTTCGGTGAATGACCTTTCAGATATAAATACAGATTTAACCTCTGTGAGTTCAGATTCTCCTGGATGGGAACAGGGTGAAAAATTTTTCTTTCACACTAATCCAGGATCAATGAGATATACCGTCAGGTAATGACATTATATATTTGTCTTTCTTTGTGGTTTAAAACCATTTTCAACAATACTTATATAAAAATGTCAGTTTTGATGATACAGGACGTAGACCCTTGCTAGGTAACAGAAAACCTTATCACATTAGCTGTGACCTTATTTGGGACAGACACATGATTAAACTTGTTAAACGGGTACTCAGCCTTTCTTAAAAAGCCGTTAATGGAATAAATCAAAGACAACAAAAGCAGTAACAGACGAACTATAACTTTTTTCTGTTTGATAAATATTTAGTCATAAAAAAGCTTTCAATTTGGATGATCTTTAAACTTTTTTGCAATATGAAATTACCAATAGCTATACAATATTTACAATCATGTATTTTAAAACTACTGGGTCGATGACACTGCTGGGTGTAGTTTAGGGTATTCACCGGCATATTTGTCAGATTTTTCTGATATGAAATTCATCAGACTTTCTTTTTAAATAAATTGGTGGCATAATTTTAATTGTACATTTTTGAAAACACCGAAGAGTTCGGTTCCTTGTAAATGTGTTGGAATGTTAAAACTTTTTCCGCAGGATTTGGCTTTCTATATTGATTTTGACTTTTCCTGCGGTTTGTGTCTGAAGCTGTTGATTGGATTATTCCTATATGAACTATACTCTATGTCAGAGTTTGCTGGAACGGGTAAAAAGGTTGTGAAAGAAAAACTGTGTACTGTATTCTTATAAAATGGTGTTTATTTTGTAGATTGAAAAAAGTGCAAGTAATTTGCTATAATACTTTTTACCAATCACAATGTGTTTTAAGCTGTGCCAAGTTTTTAATTCTCTATGGGGATTTTACAATATTAAATTAGCCATTTATTTACCGGAATTGGCCAATTGCATGTGCTAGTGCGAGACCTGGAGTATACATTGTCAAACACTGCATAACTACCAGTATTAAGTAATTTAACTAGGATTAAATAACCTGCAAAAATGCTTAGTTGCTCGCCTGTAAGGAATTTTAAAAGTAATTCTTCTGATATGTATCACAAGACACAATTTTTCAAATTACTTTATCTAGGTCATACTTCAGCGCTCCCGCCAAAAACAAAGATGGCCAACCTTCAACATTAAATCCCGTAGAGAAATTTAGGCGCAGATAATAGTATGTAAAACACTTTTGCATAGTGAAAGCATGCACCTTTAACCATGAGATAATTCTTTCTTTTGATTTAAAATAAATCCAAAGGTGGCAACGCACATATAATATAATTTAATTAAGCACGAAATTCACACTCCAGAAAATTTTGACATAGAGTTTAGTAGTTTGTTTGCTTGAAAAGGGTCTGTGTCATTAACAGTATAGAATTTTTTTGTTCATGTAATGTGGGAGTTGATTAAGCTAATATTAGTACAAAGTAAAAAGAATCTTTTATTCAATATATTATTGATAATTTATTATTTAATGAAGTATATAAAATTTCACGGTATATAATGTTATATAAGGAATTGATCAATATCAGATGTCACATCAGGAAACTATTTTGTAAGATTATCATTAATTTATCAATTCTTCTTGCTTGCGATATTTAATTCTGGAAAATGATCTTTTGTTCATTTCCAGATGTTGCTTTTCATTGTATTGAAATATACATTGTAATATATTTGTGATCAGTGCATTTATAGTCAAAGCAGAATTTGTGGAAACAGGCAAAAGTTTCTTAAATTCTCAGCCTATTATTACATGAAACATTTGTCAACGATTTTTGAAAATATAACATGAAAATGAAAAAAATATCAGAGAGACTGCACACTACGAGAAAAACAAAGCAATTTTCATTTCACTTCATCATGTTCATTCACTTGTTTAACACATATAATATGCCAAAGAAACAATATGTTGCAAAGTGCAAGTAAAAATCTTAAGGAAAAAATCAGTATGCTTTACATGTACTTACTATGCCCTTTTAATTTTTTTATGAGTTGTGCAAATACATTTTATTACTGGAAATGATGGACCATGTACATTACACAAATAATCTTGTGCAACACAGTCTGATAAACATTTATAAGGTATATTTATTGGCAGACAGATTGATACTGTACTCAATCTTAAATGCCTATTCCACATTCTGTATCTGGACATTTAAATTTTAGGTTCCACAGTAAAAATTCAGAGATAGAGTAGCTTTAATATACATGAGGTTAAAAAAACTGATTGACAATGTCTTTTTTTATTGATAGATAAAAATATAGAATGGTATAAAAGTATTAGCACATTACCAGTCTTTCCTCTGACTATAAAACATTTTGATAGCTTGTCATATTCATCATATTGTTTGCACTATGTCATATTTTTATTTTGTTCTGATTGTAAAAGATTTAAACAAAAAATATGTGTCTCATCAATAGATGAGGACTTTCAAAACTGCACAAGACCTGGGCAATTACCTTTTTTTGACCCTGAAATGCACGAAAGCTACCTTAGAAGGGGTTACCCCTGACATAGGCTTATCTGCCTGTCTAGGAACATATATCCATTTAGAGTTAAGCTTACAATATTTAGACCATGTTGTTTTCATGAGTCAATGTGTTTTATTTTTGATAGTCTTTGATATTTATTTTCAAGGTTAGATTGCGGCTCTTTGGTGTCTTGTCCAGAAAAGAAGTAACTTTGACAGTCAAATGTTATAATAAGATAATAGTTCTTTCAACATACTTTGGTGTCTTGTCAAGAAAACAAGACACTTTACCAGCCAAATTTTTTGTCAAAATAAAAATTGCATCTCTTTGAGACCCCAAAATACATAAAACCTTTAAAAAATTAGACAAGGATTGGTCCTGACACAGAATAACCAAGTTTGGTTATTATCAGATGTCATCTGGAACCACAATTTCCCCTGAAACTTCTCAGAACATGTATTTATATAGCCAACTTGACCTTTGACCTAGTGATACCAAAATCATTAGGTGTTTTTCTCCTGCCAAGGGGTAAAATCCACTTAAGTTGTATTGATATTTACTCATTTGTTCCAGAGTTATCATCTGGAAACCTTAAAAAATGTTATTGTGAATTTAACCTCTGACCTAAATGAATCAATAGGTTTCTTGGGGCCTGGGTATCTGAGTGGTCTAGGTAGTTGATTTAAACTTACCTGTACAGCTCAATGTAGCCTATCACTTATATGGCCTGAGTTCACGCCGTAATTTGTACCATGAAAAAAACAGGTTGTGTTTAACTTGCATTGCCTGTGATAAGGTTTGTCAGTTGCCCAAGATCGATGGTTCCTGTGTGGATACTCTGGCTTCCTCCACCAGTAAAACTGACTGCCGCAATATGACTGAAATATTGTTGAAAGTGTCGTTAAACCCTATTCAAACAAAAAAGCAAAATAGGTTTCTTCTTTTCAAAGGGAAAAGTTAACTTAAGTTCAAGAGTTGTCATTAAACCAAAATTTTCAACCTATTTATAGTCATGTTGACTTTTGACATAGTGATCCAAAAATAAAAAGGTGTCTTTCACTAAATATATATATATACCTTTTAAATAAACACTGTAATAATGCTCTATAGAACATATTACCAACCTACTTTGCAGAACCAAAAAGCTATTTTGCACAAGTGTTTCTTGTGAATATATTGTCTATAATATGATCTTACATGAGTATTGAGTTGGATCTGCAATCTCTACATGCAGCACATAGTAGCTATTATACTCTATGTCAAGCTTTTGTGGAGTGCGCTTTTTCGAGGTTAATTTAATTAATTGGGTTTCCACTTTTGTAGTTATTATAAATCAAAAGAAAGAATTATCCCTTGGTTAACACTTCATGTTTTACACTATGAAATAGCATTTTACATACTATTATCTGTCGCTGAACTTATATACAGAGATTTAACGAGGGTTGACCATATCCCTTTTTGGCTTGAGCGCCAAATATAAAAATAAGTGATAGGCATGATTGTACATGAGACAGCAATCCACCAAATGACAGTCCAATTTAAACTTCTACAGGTCCCATTATGGCCTTCAAAGATTGACCTAGGTCAATTTAAAAAATTGTGCACATTTCTTTTATTCCAAACCACTCTTTCCCTTCATATAAGCATTTTTTCAGGTTAATTTATCCTAGTTTATTAAGAAACTTGATTTTTACGTAGCATTGACAATGTGTACTCCCTGTCTTGAGCTATTGCATGCAAAAAGCATTTTTCAGCAAACAAATGGCTAATTTTAAAATGTAAAATTCCTGTAGAGAATTAAAAAAAGGCAGCTTAAAATAAGCTGTGATTGCTAAAAAGTATCATTGAAACCTGCTTGCACTTTCTTCAATCTACATCATCTGTATTTCCAAGATGCAAAGAGTATAATCAGTATCGTGAAATGTTGAATAGAGAGGAGGAAGGTATCAAACCTAATGTATATCTGTTCAAAAGAGCATTATAACAACTGCTTATCTCTGAGAATTGTGCAAAGAAAAACCATTTGTAAATTTTTTTTTGCACATTTAGGGCCTTATTACACCTGATCCTTTAAAAAGTCAGTATATTCACTGAATCACATCTTAGTGTGACATATTCAGATTATTTTGATCCTGATACATAAGTTATTTTGTGTGTATTGATATGGAGCATAGTCGTCCTAATACTTTCTGTATCAGACTTAAGTTTAAGGGAAATCTGTACAAATTCTGCATAAAACCACGGATATTTAAGAAAAAATTTTATTATCTAACATCTATATTAACCTTTGCCTGTTTCTTCTTTTTTAACATGTTTAATTCAACTAAAATTTTTAAAAGATATTTGAGATATTTTTGCTGTCTTACAAGGGGCTGAATAGATGATTATGTGTTAATATGGTTTTGACCGGTATTTCCCAGTACTTTCCCTGAAACATACACAATATGGTACATTTGAAGTAAACATCCTTGATAAACCTGCCACATAAGCTTAAACCATTTTATAACAATTGATGAAAAATAATAGTTTCTTTATACAAATAATACCTGGGTTTTTATGTACATCATTTATCAACTGTCGTCATGAATTATTGCAGTACATGTATATTCATGTATGGACATGTACTTGTCCTTTGAATTTGCCAATTTAAATTATTTATCTTCAAATCTTACTTTCAGCAAATGTAATAAAACAAACATGTTTTATCACATATTGGACATATTACATTTTAAAGATTTATTCTTGTTTATTTCACATCAAATTTTAATCAGTTATTGTTTGAGGAAAAATATTGAAATTTATACTTAAGGTACTCGGACTATAATTGACCACGTGATTAATAAAAAAACTGGGATTTGCTAGAAGAACCTAACGTTATCACATTAGAAGAGATCGGGAAACTTCGGAAAATGCTATTAATTTAAAGTAAATCTTTTGATATTAAAGAGGTTTTCTGAAAATTTTTAGTGAAAAACATTGTATTTTTAGAATCAACTAAGGAAATCACTATTTTCTCTTAATTATGAAAAAAAATTAAAAAACTATTTGACCACCATTTTTATTAAGGTCCGGATACTATTTAACATAGATGTATTGTGCAAATAAAGGGGTTTATGTGGCCAAAAAAATTGGGATTTAGCTGATTTGAGAATTGTTTAATTATTACCTAATTTTAGTTGATTGCTTTGGATTCATTTCATTGATTGCTTTCAGCAGTGTGTCAACTGATTTTCTCTATCCTTCTAGAGATAATGTGGTATAGGTTGCCAAAAAATGTAATTTTATAGAAAAAAGGGGGATATGGAGTAAATATTCATGACACAAAAATCTCATATGTACAAGAAAATTCCAAGCAAAAGAACAGCGCTTTGATTGCTGTTCTTCATCTCGTCACAGTGAGGCCTTCAACACGGAGTAAAAACTCGCACCTCGCTGTAAGAACCAAATTGTAAGACTGTACAAAAGACCACATACAGTTTAAAGATGGTTTGATATTATTGCCGGTTGAGCAAATTTCAGATAACATACCTAAAGTTTAGACGCATCGAAACATAGCCATATTTTTAGTAACTGGCTCTAAAAAATTGCGCTTGATTTACATTCTGTTTATATTGAAATACTGAGGGGAATCCATGTCGTAGAACGGTGCAAAGCAAAAAATATAAGCGTTTTCTCCACAAAATCAAGGAAAATCGTATTATAACTTTTTCAAATATTCTTTTTAACCTAGGTGGTTCCGAAGCAGGTTTTTTTATTGAAAAAACCCATCCATTAGGTGTCCCTCGCCGAAGTCTCGAATGAAATTAGTGTCAAAGTCTCGGGCTAAAACAGTGTCCAGATAGCTATGTAGTCTAAACACCGCTGAAAATATTCGACTTAATCATATTTTTGTTGCTTTATATTGAACAGCAATTACCAGTTAAAAATACAGTCTGAGTGCAGTGATAATAATTAAGACATAAAATGATTTGATATGGTTTTGCCATATGAAAAGGTTAATTAAGGTTGAGAAGTTTTTTATTGGTTTGCATGGATAAAAATTTAAAAGCCCCCTTATAAGTCTATTAGTAATTAAAATGAACTGACATTACGTCCGGTGAAGCTTACCAAATTTGTTTCAAGGTAAAATTGCATAAGAATTGTATTATCCGTATTTAATGTAAATTAAGGACCGTATAAACTCCCATATCGGCAGTATCACTTAAACCTCTGTCGAATAGGAAGATGGCATTGCAACTTAATATGGTCATTGAATGTTCATTAAGAAGAACAAACAACAATAAATCATAGCCTAACAAGCAAGTTTATGGATTTTTCACGTGATTTAAATTTGGTGCTATTATTTTATCCTGGTCAGGAATGTGGGGTTCCATGAAGGTAGAACTTTTTTTTATAACTTAAGTCGTTGCCGGAAATGCATATAAAATTTCAGATGTAAATTTGAAGAGCAGTGACAGTTTCGTGTCTTTAGCCTGTTGACATAACTGTACTCAATAGCATTTGTGTGTATTCAGCGTTTCACTTTACATGTGCGTTTGTGATCCATTCCTTTCAATGAGTGCATTATCTCAAAATTTTCAAGTCTTTTGTAGATGTGGTGCGGTTTCATTATAAATTCTTGAATGTAGGTATCATTCCTCGAACATATGTATTCATTTTGATCAAACCAAAGGCTAATTTTATTTGTCAAGATAATTAAAGGACGTACATGTATTGTAAGACAATAAGGTGTCATGTGTAAAAGTGTCCTTCAAGGTGTCATGTGTAAAAGTGTCCATCAAGGTGTCATGTGTAAAAGTGTCCTTCCTGTTATACATTTCCTAGGAAAAAGTAAGGGGACAATATTCACGATCATCAATCAGTTCTATTCTGTTCCGGGAATTTACCATTGACAATCCTAGTTTAAATAGTGAACAATATTTCACAAAATACACTGTTTTAAGTACCAGTCCATCTAAGAATCATGCATATTCCACTAAAATTGATCCACTCGAAAAAGGCTACAAATATTTCATTTTAATATTTTAATTCTTAATGTACAAACTATGGAAAATAAGTCATTTTTGCCATACTGACTGTTCACAGGAGATATGGCCTGAAACATTAACAAAGGTTTCACTACAAATTAAGGAGGTATCTCGCCTGTTTTAAGTTTTGTAGTGCATGCTTTGTAAATTATATCTCCAATGAACAGGCTTAGGGAGACAAATGAACATCAAATTTGCACATGAAATGACATTTTAAACAAAATTTCAAATTTTAATATTTGTAGGCTTTTAATGGATAAATCACTTTTTGCATGATCCTTAGGTAAATTAGCACTTAGGCTTTCCACTTGCTTGCATATAATTACGTATACATTTGTACTTTGATAATTTGGTAGAAGTATATGATACAACAAAGCAAAGTTGTAGCCGAGATTTTAACAACTATTCGTATTTTAAAAGTTCATATTGATATTTAATGGGTATCACTAGAAATTCAATACATGTGTTAAAGTAGATCATCACATAAACTTTGCACATAATTATATATCATGGCATTTAAAACAATATACATTTGTCACAATCCTTGTATTCGGGCTCCCGCTGGTATGAAATTAGCTTGTTTTATGTCACTTACAAACTTAAAAACAAAAATCAGAAATGTGAAATTAAAAAGATAACCTGAGGAACCAATTTGGAAATAAAAATGGAGAGAAAGGTTTTATATACAACTTATAGAAATTGAATGTATGTAAACTTTGTAAACAATATATTCGAAATAATATTGGCTTCTTACTGATTGAAAATTAAAGAATTATCTTGCTTTTTTGTCAAGAAAAACATGGATTTATGAAATTTTTATTGGAAATAACAAAACTTTTTTCTGTTAAATAGATAACTTTGATATCTAAATTTTAAGGTCAAAATATCAAGAACTAACTATACTGATGTTTGCTTATTTGCGATAAAATTTATTCCAGATCCCCATTCGCAATATGTTTTATTAGTAATTATTGGTAATCTTCTAAAATGAACACTTGAAGTCGAAAATGAAATTGTTATGAAAACTTAAAGCAATTATTTACCAAGTTATCATACTAGTTATCGCAAATATATTTAATTCCTCCTAATACTTTATACCCCAAGCCAGACACCTGTATTCCAGTGAATGTGGTTTTGTATGTTTAAATGTTACTCATTTTGCATTGTGTACTTATCTGGTCGATAGTTTGAATATCATCACTTTTTATTTTGGTGCCTTTAACAGCTAGCTTGCCGTAGTGTGTGAATATGTGTTCATTATTGAATAAAACTTGTAGCTGTTTGTAATTTCCACGTTTCGGATGGCTGTCTCATAGACAATCATGTCGTAACTCCTTTTCCTATAGTAATATTTTTCTCTTTCCTCGGTAGTGCCGAAACAATTTATTGATTGATTGAACGTTGCTGAACGTCAAGCGAAAAATATTTCATGCATATCAGGACGAAAGATAAACAATGAATGGTGATGAATGAACCCTGTTTGTTTTGTACTAGACACACACGCTAAGTCGAATTTCAACGTGCTAGTTCACAAAAGTAAAAGCCCACAGGAAGGCATGCCAATATACATTATTCTGACTCTTGAACGACCAGTCTTTGCTCTTTCTACAAAATGTTGCATTCTTAGGGGGGGGGGGGGGCCCCAAATCCCGATTTAAGTGTCTTGATACGACCCGGCCGGGGAATCGAAATTTCGCACTCGAGGCATGCAGGCTAACCATTACACTACCGAGGCAATCCCAAAAATAATTGAAAGCGAAGTTAAAGAATCCTTTTCTTAAGGTGTGTAAACAATAACTCATCAACAAGAAAATATTTGAATAGTGATATGTTGATTATCAAGATGAATATAAATCCCACACAATGACGATTGTGAAAGCCTAATAATCAAAGTGATTAAAGCGACAAACCTTATCCCTTTATTTGCTACATACACCAGTTGATAACTTAACCCTATCAACACAAGTTGACTCTTGGAGTTGCAGTGTCAAATCATTTGTCTGATAGTATCAATCATAGCATTAACATTGGTACAAAAATGGTTCCTATTGACAAATTCGTTGTTGTTTGAATGCCTTAATGTTTTTCCTATTGAACTGAACGTATATATTTTAAAAAAAAACCTGATTTCTGAAAGCTATTTCCTCTTAATTTTTTACGCTCGTTCCGTCCATATTTAATTGTGGATGACTTAAGTAGCCCATAGCTGTATAATCGTGATATACGTTTTACTATATTTATTTAAGCTTTTACCTTTTATTTTGGACAGAAAGATAATTGTGATGTTTATGTCCACAGTATCTAGACAATTCATAATAAAGCATTAAAATGGTAAAAAGATTAAACCACTAAAAGACAGTTTTTAATGGTATTCGTAAATATTTTAATATTATTCGTTAATATTCAGACAATGTCAAAATTAAAGCCGATATGCCCAAGTGAATTAAAGCGGGTACAACTCCTTGAAAAGTTTTTGTAACCTTAAAACACATAAATATAAATGAAGTTCAATATCCGATTTAACAAAAATATAAATAAAGACTTACACATATTCCTTCAAACGAGAACAAAAGAGCATGCACCTCAAGTGGGGAGGGGGATGGCGTTTTACTGCTTTTACACAACACGATGATGACCACCTTTTCGTCAAACTATTAAAATGAAACGATATGGGAATGCTATAAAGACAGCAAACCACTCTTGATTTACCCTTTCCTCAAAATATATTACAAATTTATCTGCGTTTTTCTAGTGATATTTTTATCTATTTTGCGTAAGAAGAACTAAAAGCTTCCATAAATTGGATATATAATCGGCTATTTTAGCCAGGTGCATCTTTAATAAAAATAATGCAATTTCAATTAATTGTTTTTTCCTAAATTAATTGTAATTTGATAAAGGAGGGCAATACTCAAAAAAAAAATCTTTGTCCTAGATTTGGGCTCCCCTTTCCACCTATATTGGAATGTGGATGACCTCAGTAGCCAATATCAGTTTTATAATGTTCTACGTTTCCACAAATATCTCCAATATCGATTTTAGTTTTTTTTAAAGTTCTTCACTCTTCTTGGTTATATTTCATGATTTGTACAGAAGGTTAATTGTGATGTATATATATGCATTGTCTAGACAAATACACAAAGGAGAAGGACAACACACCATAAAGCATTAAAACAGCTTCATGTTGCATCGGTTAATTGTTTTAAATCAACAATAAAATGAATTGCGTTTAATATCTGCTTCTGATTTGTTCGTCGTAGACGTGATCTCAGACAATATCTTTTCAAATAAATCTTGCATGCAGTGTCAATATAAATCTATTGTCTATTATTTTGTTAGGCTTCAGGTTTTTGTTTATTGATAAAATTTTCGTTTGAACCAATTGAATTGGGTGCTTCTTGAACAAATGTTGAAAAGAAAAGAATAGTTTATTCCAAATAATATGAATTAAGTCCAGTGTAGAATACTCATGTGAGAGATCAAAAGTGCAAGGTTCAAAGAGACAAGACAAATTTGAAACAAACTAAAAGATAAAACAAAAACAAAAAAGGCTTGGAATCCACGAACACCTTTACAAAAGAGGAGTGGGATCAGGTGCTCCAGAAGGGTAAGCACACCCTGTCTTGTGTACGTGTATTTATTTAAGTTATAAATATATAAACATACACATAACCTCCATTGGATTTCATTGGTTCACATTTTCATGAGAAATAACATCATCATTTGTCGAGGAGATAATCTAAAGTTAAGTAATTCCAGAATGCAAAGCATGTGCTTTGACTATCAAGTTTCAACACTTTACAAAAGTACTGATATCTTGTAAATTCTATAAAAGTACACTCATTGACATTCAAATAATCTTCTCTCGTACCAGAGGAGCATCATCACCTTTTAAAGGCTAAGTGTTTATGTTTAGTTTCACATTTTGTATCTCTGGGCCTTTTACAGCTTCCGTTATGGTATGGACTCTGGTTCATTGTTGAAGGCCGTAATTGGACCTGTAGAAGTTTAAATTCAACTGTCATTTGGTGGGTGGCTGTCTCCTGTACAATCATGCCACATCTCCTATTTTAATACATCAATCGGTCAAAGGCAATGCATTCTTAAATGAAATTATACGGATTCATGTCTTTGGGGATTTTTTCTCTAAAAACTTAGAAATATTTGATTGACCAACATTGTTATTTTACCAAATTGAATAACTCCACTCATGTTATATATGGAATACGAAAACCAAGACTTAGCTTGATAATTGCGATTGATATGAAGACTGTGCCAAAAAGGTTTTAGAATTTCAATAATGCCCCATGGGATAACGAAGCTACATGGGTTGCCTGATTAAGAGTACAATATTCCTTTTATTATTGTTATCATTATGTACCAGTTAAGATTCGCAAAATAAACTACACGCAAATTAAAGGACAAGTGTTATTGTCACCCGGGGCTGGTCATTTCGCCTCACTTTGAAAGTTGCAAGTATATGTTATCTAAAGAACTCTTGATTTTAACCATTCTAAGTTGGCATAAAAAAAAAAAACAAGTTCTATGGATGTTCTATTGGTTTTTCTAAAATAAACAGAAAAAAGTAAAATGCCGATGGGCGCTTGGTTTTTATGTGGGAGATTACACTTGACATTAACTTCTGTCAAATTCTATATATCTACTCTCTAGTTTTATCCATTCCTAATCCTTGTCATTTCTTCATTGGTTTTAATAGTTAGATCTTAGTAAGAAAAAAAAACACGGAAAATAACGAGATCTTAACTCTAAAACGGTTGTACCTCGGAAAAGAGCACACAGACCCATCAAATTTTTATGTCTATTTTCTTCCAATATAAGGGCTCGAACGCTATATCAAACTTTTTGAAAACCTTTTTCATTTTAAACAGAGCAGTGAACATTCTTAAATACCAAGCAAACCAGAACAGTTTTCGATTCAGTAATAATAAAATAACTGCACGTGCATGCATCACCAAGAAAATAAATAAGATCAAATAAGGGGGTGTTAAGGGCCCATGTTCTAAGCGCCTATAGGAATATTTATCATACACATAATGTCTTTCCATCTTTGAAATGAAGAAACCAAAAGTTTGACCGATCTTCCCTTTTTGTGTCTGATATATGTAAAGGTAAATCCAGAAAAGTGCTTTACAGGCAGCTAAATTCTCTATAGGCTTTTGAATATATGTAAGATGTGGATCGTATCATTCAGGCATATATTCCATATTCTTTCTTTTAAATAGGTATTGAAAATAGGTATCGAATGAAAGTGTAGGAGATTTTCAGGTGACAGGGATAACTATATGTTTTATTTTAAAAGCAAGTCACACTCCCCCAAAAATTTACCCGATATTCTATTCAGCTGAAAATCAACCTCGTCCTGATGTATTCATATTTTCAAGGAATCAGTCATTTAAATTAGAATGGGAGTCTGATGAGTAATGAAGGGGGTATTCGGACGACAACGGATTATGATATGACTCAAGGACGGATGGATTAAACAATTATGCCCTATGTCGTATAATAAATCAGAGGCTGATCCAGACTTTTTGTGGACCTCTTGATTCAGCAATTTTCCCGTTTTCTAATGGAGATTAAGACCATAATTTATCCAGTTATTTTCCTTTTTTGTCATTTTTGCAGGGGGTCGCCCCTGTACTGCCTATAGGATTGACAAGATGTCATGTTGCTTGGCAGACAATATCATAGATTCATTTTTTTATGCTTTGTATATCATTTGTATTTGTCCTACAATTTGCTTGGTAACGATAGGACAAACAACGATGGGTAAAGGCTTATGAGTTTCTACTATATTGAAGAATAAAGCATTTAGCCTCAAATATTTGAACAATACTTTTAACGGCCTATTTGATAGAGTATTTTTTTTTACTTTTCTAAACAGGTATATGAAACAAGACCAATAGCTTGTCAATTGTACCCAGGTCTAACAACCAAACGACTGTATAACTTTTTGACGTCAAAGGGTGCATCAAATTCCAGCAAAGTCTATTATATAAGAAGGTTGCAGAAAGTTACTCCAAACTATATGCAAGAGTATTTGGAAAGGAATGGAATGCCATACCCGTACAAAGACACATCTGCAATTATCTCGGATTCTGATGTTTCTAATAATGCCTTTAATATGTCTGCTGACTGGATGACCATTATTTCTCAACATTCTGCAGCTTTGCCCGAGTTCAGTGAGAAAACCTACTACAAGTTTTATTATGGAAGTCAAGATCTCTGACAAATTTATACATTTCAACTGCTAAGGATGCATGCATGTTACAGTTTTATAATAAAATAATTATATTTTACAGTCATCATTTTATGTTGTCTTGAGCAATACAATTACTGGGCCAAACGATAAAAATTGAGCAAAAAGTCATTAAGGATACATTTTGAAATATGAAAAGATAACTGAGAAAAATCAGTATTAGTTTCCTGATGGAAAATTTTAACTTTTAATAACATGACCTCTGCCATTCTCCTTTCATTCATTTATTTCAACAACTGTAAAAGAAAACGCCTTAAAAAGAAGCAATAAATTACCGCGGCTAAATTCATTCCTTGCTGTGACTCCTTCCACGAGACTTATGTTTCCCCTGCACACCACAAAGAGGTTTAAGTATGTTAATTTTTTACTTTATTCGTATGAAGCTGACTTCATACAGAGCCTTGTACAGAGAAAAGAGAAAAAGTTGGCTCAAGTTTTTGGTTTCACGTTCCGCTATATAGATGATGTCCTTTCACTGAATAACTCTAAATTCGGTGACTATGTTGACCTCATCTATCCCATTGAACTTGAAATCAAAGATACTACAGAAACAGAAAGGTCTGCTTCTTA
>JARWCS010340590.1:0-11580 GCA_034783895.1 Geukensia demissa | reverse complement strand
AAAACTCCTAGGAAACTGAAATTTCTCCAATTTCTCGAATTTAACCAATAATCTCTAAGGTCAGGCTATTGTGTTTTCCATACAAAACTCTATGTGTATATAGTAAAAAAAACTCCTAGGAAGGTGAACTTTCTCCAACCTTCTAAAATTTAACCAGCAATCTCTAGGGTCAGGCTAGAGTGTTTTTCATACAAAACTCTATATGTATATAGTAAAAAACTCCTAGGAAGGTGAAATTTCTCCAACCTTCTAAAATTTAACCAGCAATCTCTAGGGTCAGGCTAGAGTGTTTTTCATACAAACTTCTTTGTGTGTACTATAAATGATTAACATTCGTTTTTAAAATTTGACAAGTAAGAACGTAACTGAAGCTGACCTCCTCCATTTCCAGATCTATACACCAGATGACTAGATAATTAGCAGACTCTTCACACACCAACTCCGGATTATCTGTCAGATACTGTTGGCTGTCTCGGTACTGTCGTAACATACCAAACTTCTTAATCTTGTCCTTGTATTTCTTCACAAATACTTGCTGTCAAAAAATGTACAAGTTTTCAAAACAGGCATTTTACCTAAGGTCAAGAAAAAATATATGTCTGTTTAAGGCAAAATTTTGTATGTGCCACTCACTGCCTGGGTATTCCATGACAGCCACTTAATATTGGTGACTGTTGCATGTGAAAATATATAGCCTTTTGGATCTATATTGCATTATAGGGGATGTTTATTCTGTAATAACCATGTTTAACAGCTAACTAGGCCAAGCTTTCGATTAATCTAAATTATTGATTGATTGATTGATGGGTGTTTAATGCCACGTCGTCAGTATTTCAGCAATATCGTGGCAAGTAATCTAAATTAACATTGAAATTAAAAATAGAGGTATAACAGCGCTGCGGCCAAAACAGATATCACTGAATCCCCAGCACTAAAAGGGCCTGGGGAGAACACTGCCTAAAACTTATTATAAAATCTTCAGAGGTAATTCCATGGCAATGACAAACATGAAAAATAACTCTCATTTTTGAACATTTTTTATCCAAGCAATTACTTGATTAATGAATCATAATTAGCATCCCAAGAATAAAATTGATAGATAATCATTATTGCAGTCTTTCCACAAATGTTGTAGGTCCGACTATCCTAACAGTTGTCGGACCGACAAACTACGATCTTTTCCCGGACCAAATGTCTGATGTGTTCCGTGACCGGTTCGGTGATTTTTTTTTTTGACGTATGCACTTGTCTGTAGTAGAAAATTTTCGGTCAGACAAAAAATATTTCGGACCAACCAAACCTATCAGGCTGTCTGTCCCAATGACAGACAGGTCCTCATACAATTTGGCACAGACTGCTATATATACCTGTCTCTCTGCCTTTTCTTCCTCTGTAAGGACTTCATTCTTTGGTGCAACTTTGTTAATAATCTGTTACAAATTAATAAAACAGTGTTTATAAATGATTGTAATTAATTTGAAGTAATACACGTACCAATATTTAAAAGAAAGAATATGGAATATATGTATATGTCAGAAAGACACAATCCACATCTTACATGAGTTTATAACAATGAAAAGCCAAATTTAACTGTGTAAAGCACTTTTCTGGATTAACTTCATTTCTTAAACTTATTTTTATTCAAACAATTAAGTATTATATTATATTTTTCAGAAGACTAAAAGTGATAGACGATCAATTATAGTAGATAATTGTAACATCACTAATGATACTTACAGTTTTGGATTTCCCATCATGGCAGATTGTATCTATATTCAAAGGAGTGAGCTGAAATAAAGGAAAATTTTTACAATCCTCTTTTTGTTGCTATCATCTGACTTTATAAATCAACTATATTTGTAACAGCATCGGCAGACCAAAATTGATAGACAATTGATAATGGAAGTTCTGTTCCTAATTGTCCTTCTGCATAGATTTTTTATCGCTTTGTTAAAAAAAAATAAAGTTTATTGATAAATAAATAAATACAGTCTAACTTTGCTAGCTCAAACTCGAAGGGACCACTGAGATTTGTCCCAAATTATCTGACAGACTAAATAAATACAGTCTAACTTTGCTAGCTCAAACTCAAAGGGACCACTGAGATTTGTCCCAAAGTATCTGACGAACTTATTTTTCTAGTGCCAGTGAAAATCTATATTTAGTATCAGAATGGTTTTCAAGAGCAGACCAGACACGAGTTACACGACGGGTGCCACTAGTGGAGCAGGAGTTGCTCACACTTCCGGAGCACCTGAACTCACCCTGGTTTTTGTAGGGTTCGTGTTACTCCAGCTTTGGTTTTCGATGGGGTTTTGTGTGTGCTCTTTTTGTCTTTCGTTTCATTTTGTTGGCCATGGTCTTGTCTGTCTTCTGACTTGGCGATTTCTATCTGCCCCTTTGGTATCTTCGAATTCCTTTTAAATTTACGGGGCTTTATTCGGGGACACATTTTTTACCGGGTGAACGTATCAGAAGAATTAAGCGATTATGATAGTTAGGTTTCACGGTCAGATAGGGAATAATACACAGATACCATGGATACAGTTATATAATCTGTTCAAAAAATAAATTAACTAAAATTCCTACGTATAAACTTAATTAACCCAGTACCTCGTACATGTCGTACTTTGCAACACAATGGGTCAAAGCATTTAGCATATAAATATAGATGTTTTGATCATAATTCACTTCACTTTTAACGTGCGATCGATAGCTTACTGAGAAGGTTGATGCCCCGGGTTGATGCTAATCTATTAATAGCTTTTCATTTCCAAATAAAACGTGGTAAAGGTCGCGACCTTTGATAATATTTTACGTAATGTGTAAGCGGACACTAGTTTGGGTAATTTATCCCGTAAACAAGAAAGGATTCACTTACTTAATTTTAAAATTCCTGGTGATTGACGAATCAGCGAGTATCCAATCAGAATTGAACCGGAACTTCCCTGTTAAGCGTTTGATTATTTGAGACGGGAACATGAGAGACGGGAATTACATGCCACTTTCTACCTCAACCCAGGTATCATCCATAGATCCCATATTGGCCAAGAAGGACGATATTGTTCGAGGGGATACCTGGATCGATTTGGAAAGAATAATATACTTGTCAAATATTGTCCGTAATTTGTTTTAATTATGCAATAAAATATATGTAATACTTTTATTTTACATTCAGTTCAGAAATGAATTCATTTTAATAGCAGAAACGAAACATATTAACAGCATGTCAGCACATATGTTACCTGTATACAAGCTTAAGTTGATCTGGATCACGTTAATCCAGATTAAGGTAAACCTAGTGCCATAACTCCGCAGCAGAGTTTCTGTCGTTGTCGGCCGATTAGATAGAGCTAAAGTATGCTTGCCATTCCCGAGCATCTGACCTTACTCATTGTTAAATAGGATTTCGTGCATATTTTACTGAATTTCACTTCCCCGATTTGACAGTGGTTCTGACATAGAGACTTCACAGCGGGTTCCGCTCGCGGAACAAAGGGGCTTACCCTTCCGTACCACCTGAACATACTCCAGTTCTATAAAGGAGTGCGTGAAATCCTAGCTTTTGTACTGTTGTTTTCGTTTTCCTCTTTTTTGTTTTTAATATATTTGTCTTTATGGACTATGCATATGGGTCTTTAACACTGGGACTTTTCTCATCGTCAAAGGTCAAATTTATATTGATCTTATAACATATTATAGACATACTGTAACGGTTGCAAGCAAGGTGCAAAAAAATTTGAGACATATGTGTCCTTGTCACGGATTAGTGGCGGTTCCAGCGGAGGAAATTGTTGGATTGTTTAAACGGACTATTTCTATACCCCGGCCGCCCTCGGGAAAGACAAATGAAATCCACCCCCATTTAACAGAACTGTAATAAAAATTGTACGTGATACGAGTTTCCTTTGAAAACGCCTCAAATAGTTTCGACTTGCTCCGGTCTGCTAATATTTGACAAGTAATAGTAGCATTTTAAGTATTTTGTATATATTACATACAAGTATATGTATTTGCTACGAAAATAAAAATAAAACTAATTGGAAGTTTTGGGTAAACCAGGACATACATCCTACATCTAAATGACACATAAATTGACCGGCTATTTTAATGTTCAGGTCAAGATGCTTCAAGAAGATATAACTGTCACAGAAATTAAACTTAAGTTATTTTTTTTATGATTATCTATTTTTTGTACAAACATTTTATATATCCGGTTTTTTTAGATTTATAATTAGGTTATTTTCAGCTTTAGACAACTTCCTTCTTCACATTTGTAAATCCCGCAAACTGGGTCTATGGCCGTGTGACTCTTGCATAAGACTCTGATTCTTTGAAAATCAATAAATGCCTAATAAATGCGTTGAATCCTTTCCTTTGTTTGTGTTAATGGAATATGTTCATTCATACTCTGGTTGACATAAACCCCATATATATTCATAGTTATTATTCAAAACTTAAACCAATGACGTTGTTGACTATTTCTCATGCCTATATCAGTACGCACACACAGGTATATCCACCAACACTTAAATTTTTAGAACTGTTATATGGTGGTTGCCTATGGTATCGCGGCCAATACTTTTTCAAATTGGCGCCCATTGTTGGTTGAAATAGCACGTGAAATTGCGATATCATAGAAGCCGCGATGTGGTAGGAAGGCAGTTTATTATACCTTATTGTATTCTCTATAATATACTGTTTGTAAGGAGAATAATGTTTTTGTTATTAGTCCAATGACTGGTATATCAGTCGGCTTCGGTAAAATACAATTACCATAAATACCGTACCGAAGCATCTTAAAGACAATTTAAACACTACATGCACTACGATTCCATGTTTTTCTCGTGGATTGAGTGCAGTCTCTTTGGCATTAACCTCATATCTTTTCATTTTCATACGTAAACAAATCAACATCCCACAGTTCAGCAATGATTGAAAACACTGAGGACATTAACCATGTTTACCTTAAAACTACACTAATTTACCAAAAAACACAAAATAGCACATGGTTTTCTTTTGAACAACACACTTATTTACACACTGTTTACACTGCTAAAATTACTTAAAATTAGGTACAATGTATTGAATAAATTAGAACGGAGACTTATCGGTATCTTGACTATTTCCTGTGAAAAAAACATTTCCTCAACAATGAATCTGTATGCAAGACACATCCTGACCCATAAATATAATATAAATTTAGTACTGAATCTTCCCTGGAAAATTAGTGTCACCTGCCTTCTTTGCCACTAAAGGAGACACGTTTATAAATTTAGTATTGAATCTTCCATGGAAGACTGGTGTCACCTGCCTTCTTTGCCGCTGAAGGAATATAAAAAGGAGGGGAGACACGTTAAACTGGGTTGTAGGTACTACATGCACATTCTAACATAAAACATTACTGTTTTTTTTTTACTTGAGAAAAAAATGGTTAACCTATCAATACATGAGTTGTGGAAGTTTGGTTAATAACTGTTGAGAAGTTATGGAATAATATCGGAAAATACTAATGGTAACAACCCTCCCCACTTTTCCGTATATTGCAGTAAAATATAGAAGTATTGTATTTCTGGACAAAAATGAATTTGTACGCCACTGCTCACTTATAAAAATAAATGATAAGAAATAAATGCCGGAAAGACAGCAATCCATTCCTTAAATTTTTAATTAAACAAGTTATCTGCGTACAAAGCGCTTTTCTGGATTGACCTTCATCAGGTACGCTAGGGGCCAAAACATTGTAAGTTAAAGTTAATTACATTAGTAAAAACATTATTTAATTTCCAGACAGTGGCAAAATCAATGCACATTTTGCCAATGCACACATGCCAAAATGAACAAAATAAATACAGGCCGTGTTTGTGACGGCGTCAATTGCCAACTGTATGAATTCAAGATTCAAGTGAACAACAAAAATGAAAAATAGACCACTATCTTCCCGACACATATTCCATAAACAAAAACAGTACATCTCAAGCACCGGGAAGCGTTTTACTGCCTCCACACAGCACTAAGAAAAGGCAAACTCTTTAATGAATGATAAAAATAAATAAATATAGTATACTCCCGCTCCCAAAGGGAATAATCAGGAAAATGTGTTTTTTTTTTTTTTCGCATCAAGATTTAAAAATATTTACGTAGTCTATAAACATGTTCGGAGTAGATTTGCAAAGGGCAAAAATTCACTAATTGCAATATATGGAACCTTCGATGAAGGAATATTCCAAATATAAAGTGGCTGTGATACGTCGTTGCCAAGAATACTGCAATGAAAGTTTTTGACAGAGGTAAAAATTACCTTCGGTAAAGTGGATATAATAAATCAGGATGTCCAATACTGGTGATTTATTGATTTGAACTGGTAAAGTTTCGTTTATTTCTGTTGAGTGTATAAGGAAGAGTAGTAGATAAGAAATGTCTCCTCTTTTTACAATCATATGACAAATGAAACTGCAGTAAAAACGTAAATTGTTCAATTTTCTGGAAATACAAATTAGGACGTGCAATACTATCTCTATCAGTATGAATTCCGTTCAAGTTTATTTAATTTCTGTTGATAATTTTTAAAATATGGCGGATTAAGCATATCCCAAATTAAAACTACAGAAAGAAGTAACTGCTATGAATTTTTGGCAAGTATGTCTTTAATTCGTTAACTGGCTATATGTAAATTAATGATATTTACGCTACGTGTACGGGATAATTGGAATTCCGTACCCCGCGGAACCTGTCAAATGCTTTACATATGCTAACGCAGTCTGACCCTTAACCGGACATATCAATATCAGTGAATATATCGTTATGTTCGAAAATAAGATGAAGGTCTTAGTAAGGGTAATACGTGGTACTATGTTTTTTTATAATTATTTATAAACAGGATTGTTAAAAAATCAAGAACATATTTTACTGAAAATTAACTTCAACTCGAAGTCGCAGTTATTTTTTCATTAGATATTTTTATAGCACACGTGGTAATTATTTGTTCTTGGCGTTGTTCCTTATTTTTTTAAATGATATTATATGGTAGGATGTTGCTGAAAAGCGGTTACTCATAACGGAACGGAATACGTAATGGAACGGTCGATTATTGTCTATTTTGTTCACGAAATCTGTTTAAAACCATTCTTTATTGCCTGATGACGCCTAATGATACAACTTCACTATACAACTGTAGCATCTTGTGTTAATTTTGGCAATCTCGGAGACATATAATGTATAAGTATTTCAAACCCAATGCTTTTAGAAGCAGTTAGTGGTTTACCACACTCACCAAAAAGCAGTATTTTCAAAGAAAACGGATAACCATAAATAGTCAAATGTGAAATTTCAAAAACAGTTTAATGATAAAATAAGTATAGCTCTCGTCAATCCTTTAAGAATATTGAAGCATGTCACTTAGCATTATAAATGTATAATTGCAGAAGAGTTAGTTTCGCCTCCGACGATATGTCGCGAAGGCGAAACATAGGCATACCTTACTAGAGGCAACAAAGTGTCATATGTGCTTGTGCTATCACTTTTTCGTCCCTAGTCCGTCCGTTGTCCGTTGACGTTTCGCATCTTTAAAATATTTTAAGGAACCACTGAATTGATCGAAAACAAACATGACATGAAGGTTCGTTAAAGGCTGCTTACCAAGTATTGTTATTTCGATGCCAATCCGTCATCCAACATGGTTGTCAACAGGGAACATAGTTCTTACATAGGATTCTTACATGTATGTGAAATTCATAAATATATTCTTATATAGAACGACTGCATGGATTATACCCATACATGGCATGAGTGATACTTACAAGGTCCTGGTCATGTGTTGTTTCTTTGTTACCGACGATTATTTAACGTGGCCTTCAGCTTGGAACTGATTTCTACATTGGACCCTATGACAAATTCATACAAAAATGTTTTGCTAGAGAACTACGTAAATCAACCCATATGCAGTTTAAGCTAGGGTTGGTCGTGTTACTCTGAGCATACCCCTCAGTTATAAAATATACTATAGATAATAAAATATCGCGGATCTGTTAATGAAAATAATTAATATTGACAGCAATTCTAGTTAAGAGTTCAATTCAAAGTTAAATGGTCCATATCTAAGAGTGTCGTAACATGATGTTATACGCTTTTAATGGTGACGGTTAAAATATTGCTTTTAGGGACTTTTTTAAATCCTCTATCCCCTAATCACTTTAAGGAAGATAGAGGTTATATGACGGTGTTAAGATAACATCATTCGCATTGCTTTTTAGTATTTCGTATTTGTTTCATTTTGTAAAAAATAAATTCAAGTTAAAAGAAAATGTTTGTCATCTTTTCCCTTCATCTTTAGCTTGGAGGCTATCACCTTACGGCGATGATAAGACAAGTACAAACAACTAAGAAAAAGCCCGTTCGACTTAAATTTTCGTAGTAACTTTTCTGAAAACGTTAACATGTTTTCTTTCTTTCGAACTATTGAAAAAATACAAATTTGGTCGACTTATCTATTATATAACTTTTTTTTAAATGTTAATACCGTTTCTACTGGATTTTTTCCTTTCCGTTCCCTCTTTCCGTTTCCGTGTTTTAGCAACACCCTGTTATAGTAAGTACAAAACAACCGGTGGTAGTTTAAATTTCAACAAGACTCTAAATTTACATACAACTTTATAATGTCATAAATTTTAAGATTTTACAAGGTATAGTCTATTGAACAGGTATTTACAACACAATTTTATGAAGTAATGTGTATTATACATGTATAACAAGTTAGAAATTCAACTGCTTATACGAATTGTTTTTTAAAACGCCACATACTAATGTGCCTGTCCCAAGTACGGAACCTGTAGTCCAGTGGTTGTCGTTTGATTAGTCATTTATTGTTATTTGTTCACCATTTTTGCATTAGATTAGGTCGATTGTCGTGTTTTATGTATAGTTTCACATTTTGTATATCAGGGCCTTTTACAGCTTCCATTATGGTATGGACTCTGGTTCATTGTTGAAGGCCATAATGGGATCTGTAGAAGTCATTTGGTGGGTGGCTGTCTAATGCCATATCTCCTATTTTTATATTTTCAGTCTGCTATATGATATGGTCCCTTGACCACATTTTTATAGTCAAGTAACATAGTCATGCTTTTTGCTTAGGTTCTTTTCTCAGCAGCTGCAAATCAGGTAAACAGAATTTGACATGATAATTATCAAACAATTTTTCATGATAATTATTATTTAGGGCAAAATGTGACTCATTGACCTGATGGACAGGTCGACTTTTTGTTGCATCAGTCCACATTTGTTAGTCAAGAATTCAATTTGCAGGCAAGACATTTCTGTGTCCACACTTGTTTTATTTTGATACTGTGAGTATTTGGTCATCAAATGTCTTTATAACCCCAAAAACAGATTTTTATATAAGGTATGTAGGAATCACTATGTCTGTAAGTGATCCACATGGTCTGCCGGTACATCTATCAATTTTGGTCAAATATTTCTCCGCTTGTATAAGTCAGATTTATTTGATGTTTGGTCTGAAGAATTATCAGGGTGAATTGTACCGTGTCTTCCCTTTTTTCAGGTCGTTAAAAACATGTTTATATAACTGTGATCTCTCTCTCCAACTAGTATTCCATGAATTCATTATGTTGAGACCAATTACAAATTTGATGTACAATTTTTTGTTGTGTAACAAATGGAATTTTTACTTAGTACCTTCACACTTCCTATTACGAACCTGTGGTCATACACATGTAGTGTACTGTAAAGTGAGACTGGAAATCTGTTTATATAATCCTAAAAACTCTAAATTGTACTGCTATTCTTTTTTTGGTAACATTTGATTTGTACCTCATTTGATTTTGTGACCTGGCTGTTGTTTTTAGTTCTGTATTTTGATTACAAAACACCTAAAATAAACCAATGTAGATATGGCTTCACTTCTACTAAATTACAGTTTTCTTTATGTTTATTGATGGTTGTTAGCAATTACTATTTAGCTGTTAATTTACAAGTGAAATTTATGCCACCTATCCCATTAATTTTCTTTAAAAAAATGTGGATGTTTTAAGTATTCCTAACGTAAAAGTTTGTTGACTTTTTTTAGGAGATATCTTAAATTTTTTGTACTTTGAATTTATCATATATTAGAATCGTTCCGGCATTTTGAAATTTATTTTATTGTATTTTTTTTATTTACATAAGTGTCTGTTTAACTGCACATAGACAAACTTATATTTGAAAGTTCTTCCAATCAGATGTTTACAAGAAAATTTAATACATAAACGTACCGGTATATTTTTGATATAAAAATTTATTGATACATTTATCTCAGCTGGGATTTATTTTCTAATTTATTTTATTTCCACAGACATCTAAGTTTTTAAATTCCGATCTGATTGCATGTTATCATGTAACGTTTGACGATTTAATAAATTTAAGTCGGATACAACTTGATGTAAGATATTAGCAGAAAATAAGACTTTTGTGACTATTGTGTGCAGAAAATTGCTTTATGGGAGAGAATTAATTTTTAAGTTGTACTGTAATCACTCCACACATTTGACAAACAATCTTCTGGGAGAAATTAAGATGACAATGGCGTTGTATAATCTCAGTCAATGCAGGTGTCACTTGTCTCTTAAAGAATTGATCAGAAAATGGTTGGCTTCATATTAACGTTGAAGTAATCACTTCCTATCTAATATTGTATTAAAACATGCCACTGTTCGGTAATTTTATAGCTAGTTCGTGATTTGGAAACAAATTGTTTTTCAATTGTTTATTGGTCTAACTATTATATTGTAATAGATATATAGATCAGCATTTTCTTTCTGTAATTTTTCCAAGAATTAGGAAATTTCATTTTAATATCTGAAATGGCCAGTTGATGTTGTGAGTTCTGTTTGTAAACAAACTTCTAGTTCAGGTATTCTGTGTCAATTAATCTTCCATTCTTGGAACCAGAAGGGCTTCCAGGATGGTATTACTATACATAAAGGTCAGATAATGACAACAGCTTACTCCTGTTCTAAGTCAGTACATTGTCTTGACATATTCTAGTAAAATGTATGTTAAGAGTCATAGATGGCACTTGGCTGTTTTTTTTACATGTTTTGCATCTTATCAAACCCTTTTTGGCATTCAAGAATAAGTATTTACAATATGTCTCAACCCCTATTCCCTATTTAAACTGTATAAGGGCTGAAAATTTGCAGGATACTGGATTGCATTTGAACCATTGTGCCCAATGAGACAGATATGGAAAAACATCAGACAATTAATAAATAGGTATGCCTGCCATAGTATACAGTAATTTAGTATGTTACAGGCAAAAGACTTTTTCTTTTCTGTACTAAGGGGTACTGGAATACAAATATGTATAACCAAATTAATACCTAATTAATGCTTTTTTATATGACTGCAAAAATTTGTGGTCGTATTATGGTATGGCGCTGTCGTCAGTGTCATCGGCGTTCTTGTCTGTAGACAGGTTGGTTTCGGCACGATAACTTTTGTTCTAGTTAACCAATCCTTTTAATATTTTGGGACATTGATAATTGGTACTAGGTAAAGGTTGGTATTGATTTTGGGTGATCTATC
>JARWCS010340579.1:0-11580 GCA_034783895.1 Geukensia demissa | reverse complement strand
CCCATCAAAATTGGACAAGAAATAGAGAACTTGCATTCAAATAAGAGAAAAACCCCTTATGGCCCCTCCCTAAAAAATGGGTGGGGCTAGATCCCCCAAAATCAATACAAACCTTTATTTCTTACCAATTATCAATGTCCTAAAATATTAAAAGGATTGGTTCACTAGAACAAAAGTTATCGTGCGGAAACTAACCTGTCTACAGACGCCACCGCCGACGACGACGACACCACCATCATACCATAATAGTATAAAAACAACATATAACAAATGTACAAATCACTACCTCAACAAAAAATACAATCATTGATAGAGGAACTAGCAAAATGGTGACTGAGAAATGGATAAACTGATGACTTATGATAGAGAAACCGTCAAACAGATGACTGATGACAGAGGAACAGTCAAACTAATAACTGATGACAAGGAACTGTCAACTGATGACAGAGGGAATAAAGGTTTAAAGATCTTTTTAAGACTTAAGCATATATTTTTGTGCATTTTTAGGACTAGGCATGTTGATGGATAATAAATGATTTAACCCTGCTTGGAAATGAAGTGCAATGGTTCAGTTTCATAAAACATTTCAAATTGAGATTTTTCTCAAATCCTTCAGATTGTCCACAAATATTGAAAATGCTGTCATATGATTGGTCAGTTTTTAAACTGAGAAAATTGAAGAAATCCACAAGCAGAGAAGCAGGATACCAATTATGATGGCTTCATTCCACCTGGATGGGGATCAAACCCTTACGTTCTGCACTCAAGGTCAAAACACTAACATTGGACCATTGAGGCAACTTTAAAGTTTCAATGTAATTCCAGGCAATTTCAAAGTTTTAGGTATCTTAAAAAATATAAAGGTGTGAATTCTAAAAATTCTAAAATCTCTTTATAATTACTTGACCTAGAAGAGTAATGTGTGTTTTACAGTAAATATGGCTTGACTCTGATATCATTCTTGTAACATTATCATACTGATTATATTGTCAGGCTAAGTGTTTTACCTCTGCCATAATTTTAACACTGTTTAATGGAACAGTTTAATCAAAGCAAATAGCAAAATGTTATGAGAAATATTAAGAGTTGATAAACCTAAAAATGACAAGAAGCATAACTATTTATAAAATATGATGCAGAAAGACTAGAAATAATGCTGCTTTTTATGATTATACTGGGGGTTGTTTCAGAAATAAGTGCATAGGGTGTAGGATAACATTTTTATTTTATCACCCCATGTATAAAACTTTAAATGATTATTTCCTGTATTAGGTATAAAGTCTTTTGAAAAATCCCACTACCAATAAAATCTAAATGGAAGTGCCTTCCAATATAATTTATGCAAAACATTATAACATTATTTTCAACCAAACATTGGATTTCTATTTTTTACTAGTCCTAATCATGGGTATGAATTGGTCTACCAGTGCCATAAGTACTATAAACTCTGGAATCATTTATTAACATTTGGTTTGCTCTTCCAGGAAATATTAAATGTCCAAACTGTGTTCCATTGGAGAAGACTGACAATCTGGCAGATTAGGCAAATATAAAAATAAAAGATGTAGCATGATTGTCCATGAGACAGCCATCCACCAAATAACAGTCAAAATTAAACTTCTACAGTCCCATTACTGTCTTCAACAATAAACTGAAGTCCATATCATAATGGAAGTTGTAAAAGGCCCCCAAAAATGAATTCTAGAACAGTACTGATAAAAATAATTTTTTGAAAAATTATTTTTTGTGAAAATGTAATAATAATGTTACTCCCTCCTGGCAGTTACAGAGATGTATAAAAGACCCCAAAATCTGAGGAAAATTTTTCTGATGTAAAAAATAAATCCAAAAACATACAGATTGTCCTGAGATATAATAATAGGTTATTATGATAAAAAATGTATTCCAGATCTTTTATAGTAAAATGGATCAAACACACACCAAGCTGCAGTTTCATAAAATATCTTACATGAAGATCTTCAAATCCTAGAGTTTTCTGTTCATTTACTGGATCATTTGATGGGCCAGTTTTAAGACAAGAAATTTTTTCTTTAGAAATCCTTAAACCGAGATAGCATATGAAACTGATGCCTGTTCTATTTTTCAAAAAAAAAAAAACATTAAACATATTTTTGGCATTGTGTTTTTTTTTTACAAGTCTGACGGTCTTCTACACAAAAAACACACTTCTTTCTAACACATACACATTCTATATACATATAAGTAAAACAAAAAATAAAAAAAGTTCTATAAAAAACAATTTTGATCATAAAAAGATACAAATAAATAATAAAAAAACCCAATAATTTGCATCATGAATTTTCCTAATTTTAAGATGATTATCATTTCAATTATGTTTCTTATGCATCGATTAATACTGTACATTCATAAATGAATCTGTGTCCTTATTAGAGCAAATCTCCCTGTTGAAATATTGGCCATAATAAAAACATCACATTAACTTCTGAATATACAGTGAAAAAATATTTATAAAATTAAACTTAAGCCAAAAAAAAAAAAAACACAATAAAATGCAATAAACACTATTCATACATGTCTTTTTATAGTATAATGCAACTAACTTTACTCTATATCAAGAAATTGAGCATGTTATTTCTATTAATATTTTAACCTTAATATTTATTATAAATCCAAAGAATTAATTATCACATATTTAAGGCACAAAACTTTGCAATATGTCTTAGCATTTTACATAGTATTTTTTATCATTAATTCCTTGCAGCTATGTTGTGCATCTTTGTTTTTGATTAGAGTGTTAATGTTTGAAAGAAATTCAATACTTCAATTTTTTTTAGCAAATCTCATTTACTTTGGTCCGCATTTGTATCTCATTTAAAGTGTATTCAACTTAAAATTGTATTCAACCATGCCTAAACCAAGTATTGGAGATTAATGAATGCAAGATTAAATTCTTAATGCATATCTTTGTTATAATCTTTGCTCCCAGTCTTGCACTAGCTAATGCAAAAAGTCACTTCTGGTTAGTAAATCCGATATTTTACAATGCTTAATTAGCATAGCAAATTAAAATCCTGCGAGTTTTAGATACTTCTTTATCATGTTTATTGCTAAAAATGGCAATTTCTGATTACTCAAACTTTATTTAATCTAAAAAATTGAAACAATGCCATAGCCAAATGGTAGGTTTTGGTTTTAAAAAGCCATTTTTCTAATTCACAAACTCTGATTTGGGGTATAATTCTTACATTTTTTATTTTCTTTGCAGTAATGGTTTTCAAACAAGCTGGATTTCTGAGTAAATGTTGTCACTATAATTTGAAAAGGATTATTAAATGTATATCTCTGTAAAAAGATGCAATATTTTATTTTTCATCCTGCATTTAATTTATGCAAGAGATGATACAATTTTTGCTCCAGTCCTTGACCTATATTTATAAAGCTGTAATAATATTACCAAAAAAAAAATCTTACAGATATTTTTGCATTTTATTTGTAAAGATCTATTTAACGTTTAAGTAAGATTATGTCTCCAGTAGAAACAAAAAAAATCTTTTCCTATGAAATACAAAATTACCAATGTAAAAATAAATATGGAAAATCTAGGTATGCTATATGTACATTTCATGGAGTAACTGCTCATCAGTAGCATTAGAACCGAAACATACAAAGTCACAGATCCAAACATAGCAAGAGAAGCACTCAAATCCAAACAAATCTAAATTGGAAGCCAAATCCGACATGTATTTGTTTACGTGAATTATGACATTTCCAGTAATTAGATCAGAGATAGCTCTATCCTTATATAGATCTAACTTTATGTGACCCAATAAAATGTTTAAGAAAAAGTCTAATGAAAGAAACCATGTTCAATATTTATGGCAAGTCAAAAACCTTAATGTATATTAAAAAGAAATGTCTGAATGGTCAGTCTCATTTTTTAGGGAAGAAGTACACTTCCTTTGTTAACATAGAGGTGATACAAGGAATCTGTTTCTTTCTGCTCATGTAGGGATTTGATGTGTTAGACTGGAATTTATAGGCCACAATTCTGTTTACTCTCGTCAGAATCCGAACAAGATCAAGCTGAGTACCATACTTTTCCAAAACTTGTGATAATGCCTGAATGAACCAGGAACCATCTATTGAGTTTCTCCATGCATAATATCCTAAAATGAATAAAAACTTAAAAATCAAACAGCAAATGATGTCTTAAATCACAATAAAATGTTTGTCAAATATCTATATAAAATAATGGAAATCATAAAGAAATGTATTTTTGTGGTTATCTCCCTTTATAAAAATTCAGTCAATAATGTCTATGAAACACTTCACTATTTTAAAATAAACGGTTGATTTTACTTTCTTTTAATACTAACAACATGCAACCAGATAATTTGTACAAATTCAGACTACTTTTATTATTTATATCCAGGCAAATATATATTTCGGTCAACTATTGTTAGGCCAAATGAAAAAATCTGGTTCTAGCATGATAACCCCTACCTTAATAAGCCCCCTCCTTTCACTTCAGGAGGTGAGCTAAAAATTCTTCCTATAGGGCCAGTTTATTGAATCAGCAGAAAAACTATCTAATGTATTCCTAATTTTCAAATGAAATCTCATGGTATAGGATTGGTAATGATTAAGTCATATCTATGTTATGCATCAATTTCATCAAGACTAAAATATGTTACAACTATAATTTCTAATTAACAGAATCACTTTTCATTCTCTTAGGAAAAATATCTGTTTTTGCATAAACATATAGTAAGGTAAGAAAATCTTAGGGAAAACATGGCAGATTTCATATTTATAAAATAAAAACATGAACCAAGAGAGAATTCTTTGTCTTGGAAATCAATTAAACTAAAGAATTAAATTCCCTACCTACTGTACAGCAATGAATTTCTCAAGAATCGTAAGTTCAAAATTGATCATGAGTGTGTGACGTAACAATTAAAGTAATATTGTGATGCTAAAACTTACAATCAATTGTAGACTTACGATTCTCAATTAAATCCATTGCAGTTGTCTGATAACCAAAGAATAAAATATACATGGCTTTATGTTGAACTGAGTGTTACCTGTCAGTTTTATTAGATTTCACAACACATTTCAGTAAAACAGGGTTCGGGTATAGTGTATGTACAAAGTAACAGCCTATCAGCTGATTTTTATTTATACCTGGGACAACTGAGTAAGCCACTAAGAAATCAGCTTCTGCCGGAATTTTATGTACTGTGACTTGTCTGTCGACCTCCATTTCACCCTTAGCATCTGCTACATTTAACTCTGCTCCTTCGTCAAACTCTGTACCTCTACATGCCTACAAAAGTGAAAGAATAGTTGTCAAAAATAAAATAACATTGTAACACTCATCATTGCAGGACTGTGTACCATTTTAAACTTATGGTTAGGCCATCCATTAAAAATTGTTGGTTTGCTGTTTACCGACCGACTCATCGAAATTGCCGCGACTCGAATTTTTTTCAGTCACTGTCGATTTAAAAATTTTTTAAATCGGAATTTCCGGAAATTGTGTCTGTGTCCACTTCTGTTACATGACCGAACATTACATGCGCCCGGTTGGCAAAATCATCGACATGCATCTCAGACCAAAAACAAACAAACACCTACCTACCTACCTACTAACTTCTCAAAATGTGGGTAGGTAAACAGCAAACCAACAATTTATTAAGGATGGCCTTATATACCTGTAATGTATTGGAATCTAGCATAGATAATTTTAATATAATTAATATAATAAGACAATAATAAGACAATGTAACTCCTACATTAAAAAAAACAGGTGAAAGACTAAACAAATCAATAAGGACTATAAGAATGCTTAGGATATATTCAAAACAAAATAATATAATACTTCAGCATATGAAATATGAAATGCATATAGCCTACATATTTGATACAAAATATAACCTACATCCCACCTAAAAATCTCATCAGGGTAATTTTACATCCAATATCAATGAAATTTTTCTACTAAGTTCATATGTTTTGCTAATGATAAAAATTCATTTTAAAACTATTATTGGGAATTCATGATTTGAACATTAAATTTGGACAACATCTTTCACTGTATCAGAAAAAACTTTAAGACCCTAAAATTTAAAATTTGTGTTTAAATAATATATTTTGTCTGAAATTAAATGCAAACAAAATTGCATGAGTGCCATGTTTTGGCCATTAAAATCATTGATCATTTTATTCCTAAATGCTGTTTGTTACTTTTAAAATGTTCATATTTGAAGAGTAAAATATTGTTTTCATGACAAATACCAAATATTACTAAGTATTTTGACTACAAACTCAATGAAAATCTGGATTTTCAAAAAAGCTTATTTTTAGCATTTCTTGTATAGATTTGGTTTAAAAAAAAACAAAAACAACACCAAATTGGCCCTAAATGGCTCAAATTGAGTTTTATAATCTTGAAGCAAATTTATAATGTTACAGAGATATCATCACTTATGACATGATAAAAATTTTGCCTGTTTTATATTTTTTTGACATATTCAAAAATTTAGATGCAACATTTCAACTTAAACTATTAAAAGAAATTTCATTTTGAGTGGAATTTCAGGGCCTACTATGTCACTTCATGAAAATGCTCCTTTATTATTATACTAGAGTATTTTGCAAAATATTCTAGTTCATGATTCTTAAATCCCTTTAAAACATCTAAATGTGGAAATCTAAGCACATATTTCACCTGTATAAAGAATATCTTTGGTTTGCCTGCTAGAGTATCACAGAGATTGCCTTTGAAAGGTTCCAGTAATTTCTTGATATCTATTTTACCATTTTTACCATAGACCACACCTTCTTCCCCATGACTTAGTATGGCACAGGCAAAGCAATCATTATCACTGTGGTCCATGAAGGCATCTAAAAAGAGTATGACTACATTTGTACTTAGTTACATATACCAGATGAATGGTGAAAGAGACCATGTGATTTTCAATTGTGAAAATGTACATGTATGTAAAAGTCAATCTTCTCAGCAAAGTCATCAGACTTCCAGTGTCAGTCAAGGACTCTGCCACGGGTTACGAGGGATTCCTATCATGGTGGATAAACCACGCCTATAAATGATGTCATTTAATGGATATGATTTCAGGAGATGACTTTGACAGGTGTGGGAAAACCCTAGCTCATTACCATATATAGGGGCAGAGTTTAACTGTCATGGAAGATCACCCGTGGACGAGTTCATGGGAGTGCAGTCTACGGAACAGATATGAGCTTTGCTGGGAGATCGTGTAAAAGTATGCAATGCCATTGAAAATATGTAAGATGTGGCTCAATGAAAATGTGCTTTCACATTTAAATATCATAAACTCAGTAATATAATGTCATACCAATGATAACACTAAAATATCATATACTGACCAATGATAACACTAATTTATCATAAAATAAAAATAATGAATTTGAGAGACACTTGTCAATGTATATCCTTCTATATTAAATACACAAAACAAATTCATAATATCATTGGTTTGGTCTACTTACATAAACATTTATACATAGAAAAATAATCTTACAACAAAATCTATTTGCAGCTACTAATGCAATCAATATGCATCTAGACAGTTTACATTGGTATTGTCTTTCAATATATCAAATATTTAACACAATATTTATATAAGAGTGTTTGTGTATTGTTTTGTGGTCATTTTTGTGATATTTCATTAACTGGTACCTATTAGAGATTTGAAGTTTTTTATGAGGACAATTCTGTGAATTATGTGACAGAAAAAATTTGAAGAAAAATACTCAACTGAATATTCTTTCTTTCTGATGATGATCACTTAAACTTGTAAAATAAACTAGTTTAAATTATGTAAATTCACCTTTTACCCTTGTAACAAACTATTCTAATTGATCATATTAATGTTAGTCCATGTCTGTAGACTTTCAGATAGTAATATATTAATTTATTCAACTGTGCTTTGGAAATATATTAATAAAGGTTCAACAAGGGTTTAGAACAAGCGTCCTTTCACAAACTCTATGATTTTCTGTTTACTAACAGTGTACTAAATATTTATCACTATTTATATATTTTGTCTTACATTTCTTCATTATTTGTAACATTTCATCAGTAGTTACATCATCTTCAATTTCAACATCAAAACCTAACTCTGCAAATCTATTGGCTAAAGCAGATGCGTCAACGTCTGTTCCATTTCTAGGTCCTAGGCCTACCACTGAATCAAATGATTTGTTGTTGATGATGACAGCAAACCCTCTGTTTTTATGATCCATTTTATAAATATCTGCTTCAAATTCCTCTCGTGTCATGTGGATTCTGGTTGGACTACAAACATAGTTATAAGCATTTAATACGGAAAACTGGAGGCTCCCAGGAGCCTAAATTGCACATCTGATAGACCTTGAAAGGAAGGAATGTTGTACAAAATTTTGGTAGAGGACAATTAGCTCAGTAGTTTGACACAAGAAGATTTTAATGTGAATTTTCGAGAGTCCTATTTTTCAAGTTTGGCACAAGCAAAAATGCAGAATATTATTTTGGAAGAAGAACATTCCAACAAAGTTTGGCATAGGGTCCTATGCTAAACTATTTTCGGCTGTGGCAGCCATCTTGGTTGACAGGTGGGAATGCCAGACATAATTTTGGTAGAACACCATCTAAGGACCATTCTACCAATGTTGGGTAACAATTGACTAATTTGCTTCAGAAAAAAAGATATCTAAAATATAACTTTCATTTTGCTTGCAAATGGCTCAGAAATTTCAGACAAGAAAATTTTTAGTAAATTTTCATTTTGACCTAAGTTATACTAAGTTTGATTGTAGTGGCCACCTTGGTAGGTAGGATGGGATGCAAAACACTATTTTTTGTAGAGGACCATATAAAGACCATTCCACCAAAGTTTGGTTGCCATTTGCTCAATAGTGCCAGACAAGAAGATTTGAAAGTTAATTCTCCATAGGGTATTATGTTAAAATAAGTTCCGCTGTTGTGTCCATCTTGGTTGGAGTGTGAGGATGTGGGACAAAATTTTGATAGAGGACCATATAAGGATCTTTCCTCTAAAGTTTTGTTGCAATTGGCTCTGCAGTGTCAGACAGGAAGATAAAGTTTTGTTGCAATTGGCTCTGCAGTGTCAGACAGGAAGATTTTAAAAATATACCCCCCTTTTTTCTATTTTTTGTAACGACAACCATCTTGGAAGGTGGGTAAGGATGCCAGACAAACTTTTGGTAGAGGACCATTCAGACAAAAATTGGTCTAAGTTGGCAGAGTGCTTTCAGAAAAGATGATTTTTTGTAATTGTTGACAGGTGGACAAGAGACACTATAAGCAAACTGATGACAAAGGCTCACATGGCCTTTACATTCAGGTTAGCTAAAAATGACAGGGGCAGATCATGAATTTTGCAGTAAAATAAAACTACAAATTGGTGTTTTCTTCATAATTTTTTCTGAAAATCATTTAACTTAATTATATTCTATGATAAGTCTGCTACTGATATATACATGTATTCATTTCAAACACTGATTCTTGGTACTAGAGGCAAACAATGCCTTCTAAGAACTTGAAATTATAAAAATATTATATAATATAATCATTTTAAAAGAAATATTAACTTCCAATTATAGGCAAAATTGCAGTTTTTTCAGTTATATAACTTTCATTTTGTTTTATTTTTGTACATATAAATTGTGACAAAAGGCAGATAAAATATAAATGTATGCAAAAAAATAATTTACACTTACACAGTTTTTTGTCCAAAACTAAATGGAAATGTATCCACAGTGTCTTCCATATTCTTGGCATCAGTAGCATCATTTTTGTCTCCTGAAATCATAGCCATTACATAAAATCAATCATAGCCATTAGATAAAATCAATCCTCTATAATACCGAAACTTGAAATTATTGCCATTACATAAAATCAATCCTCTATAATACCGAAACTTGAAATTATTGCCATTACATAAAATCCAGTTATCCTTGATAATAAAAGTGGACACTGGAAATTTTTGTAACTTTATAGGACTACTTGATTTTCAGTATGGCCATTCCCTTGATCATCTGTAACTAATCTATACTAGTTATTTGTTGTGTTCCAGTTTTTGTTGAATTCACAAAATAAGAACCCTGGATTTCGTGGCCTAAATAATCCACAGAATAAGAACCCAATGAAACATTAATGTTACCAAACACTTCAAAATGAAAGACAACCTCAACAAGGGAGACAAGACTTATTGTTTCAGCAATACCTTATTCGGCAATAGTTTAGTAGAAGTGTATCATTAAAATAAAGCCCCTTCCTGCAGCTAGTAAAGAATTAACTGCTGACAAGGACAACTATATGATTTTGTTTTCTGTTTTTGCAGTGAAGCCCACCTTAGTTGGCAAATCTGATGAAGAGCATCATTTTGAAGAGGTCAACATAGGTTCAAGCTCAGAAGAGCTCAAGACCAATGAACAATATGAAAATGAAAAGATATTGCGTAAATATCAGAGAGACTGCACTCCAACCATGAGAAAAACAGAGAAATTTACAAATAGGATATTTCAATATAATTGATGAAAATGGGAATTCAAGATGGATTACAGATGTAATGTGCTAATGACAACTCAGTTGAGGCCTATGAAAAACTGTTAAGACTGAAACAAACAATTATTTTTTCAGGCCTTAATAAAAAATTGTAAAAGTACAAAATGAACTACCTTATACAAGTCTGTAAGGCAAATATTAAAACAGATAAAATATATATAAATTTGACCTTTAGGTAATTATCAAAACAACAAAAAGTATCACTCTGATCATCAAAACCTAGCCTTATGTTTGCTTCATCACAAAAAGAGACGTGAATTAGGGCTGAGCTATGAAACATACACCCAAGGAAAACACTTTAAATCAATGGTGTGGGTGGGTTTTGTAAAATCTCTTGTCTTAAAACACATATGTAAATCAATAATTAATTTTAGAAAGATATGTTAAGCACCCTTTTCATGCTTTTTGGTCCACTAAAAAGAAAATCTTGTGATGATTCTGAAATATGGCACAATATGATGTACCATTATCATGCTTAATATATTATGACAGGTTTTACCAACATTTATTAATGCCATAAGGATATCACAACAGGTACATGATATATCTAATTTTTTTCTTATTGAAGAAAGAGTTCAAATGGCCATGGTAGACCTTTTCCCGTATATTTGTATATTTAACTGTGGACACCAATGTAGACCATCACAATTTTTTACCACGAAGTATATTACAAAAAAGACCTAACTACCTCTAGTTTCAATATTGTATTGGTCTATGTTGATGCACATATTTATTTTAGCCAAAAACTTGAGGCCGATTGACCAAATATTAGGATATTTTAAATGAATACACTTTTCGTCTTTGAATCTATGTCATTGTAATGTAAAAAAAACTATCCAATTAGCTTGCTGAAAACTGTTTTTTTAAAAAATGGGTTAAATATGTGTAACTCTATTTTGATATATCTTATCATACCATGTCAATTTTCAATATTGTATTATTTGGACAAATGGACTGTGCTTGCTGGAACAACTTGATCAGGAAAA
>JARWCS010340568.1:0-11581 GCA_034783895.1 Geukensia demissa | reverse complement strand
TTTATGTTGGCATTTGCCTACCCAGTTCCCCAAGCCTGACCGTGACGTTAACCACAAAAAACGATCGTTGTTACTTGTTGAAAATTTTAGTCTCACCTTAGGATTTAAATTTGAGAAAAACAATCGAATACCACCAAAAATACAATAGGGAACATCTCGAACACCCTCGGGTAAGATTATACGCTCATGCGTCTGAGCCAAGATTTTCTTGTCTTGCAGTTTTGGTAATGTTGTATTCTATATGTCTGACTAAAAAAGAGGTCATTTTACAGGTAAATCCGAGCATTTTATATACGTTCTAGAGGTAAATCCATGGTTTTTTAACATGATAAATCGGTCTGTAATGATAAAGTAGTTATTGATGAATAATTAGAAGCAATCTCTGCGGCTTAACATTAACGTTTTATTATACTTTCTGAGAAAAGTTCGAAATATTCTGGTTGGCAATTAAATTAACGATGAAAAAGTGCTTTCGTACTTTACCCGCTACTTTTAAGAAGTGTAATCCGTTATCTTTAAACAGTTATCGGCCTATTTCTTGACTAAATGTGGATTTCATTATACTTTCCTACATTTTAGCATTACTTAATAGTTTTACGATAAGCATCAAACCGGCTGGATATATCAAAACTCGTTTAGTGGGATATGATTTAGGGTTTATACAGGATATTATAATTTTGCAGATATTTATAAGAAAGTGGGTGCTGTAATGTTTCTTGATATTGCAAAAATGTTGTTATTGTTAAGATGGCTTATAAATTTATGTTTTACATATTGAAACATTTCGGTTTTAATGAATCCCTTTTTAGACGTGTAAAACGTTATACAAAACGTGTTTTATGAACAACTGTTGGATATCGGAAATGTTAAAAAAGATACTCGAGAAATTCTACAGGGGTGCTCGTTGTCTGCTCTATTAATCGTAATGTCTGTAGAAATAATAGCTATTCAACTCAATAACAATAGCATGCTGAAGTTTTATCTAACTTTATATGTATGAGAAGACAAAGTGTACAAAAATGACAACATTTTATTTTTAACAATAGAAAAGAAATGTCATTTTTAATGAAATTAAAATATTAGGGACAGTCAGAGACTATGTATATAAAAAGTTAAAAAACAGAAGAAGTTTGTGTTTATAAATTGAAATATTGTAAGTATGGAATGAAGGTTAACACAATATTTTCAATATGATCGGGACAAGTTTAGAGTGCAAATTATAAAATTGGATTTTTCTTTGGATAAATAATACACTGCATAACTTATTTGGAATTTTGTACCAATATTTATTTATGTTGGGAGGTCATGTGTAAGTCCAGATCATAATTTTAAAAATACTGAGAGCAGATGTTTAAATTTTATCAAGTCAGATAAAGTTAAAAGATATACTGTGATAGCTTAGTATGAAGATGTATGGGATGATAATGATTGATATTATCAGTTACTTTGATGCTGTAATAGCATCATGGGTAAGTAAACGTCTTGGTAAATATCAAGCAAATTGGCTGCAAATGACCCTGTACTGACTGAAACCTAAACTTTTTTCATAAAGGAACATTCAGATAAGAATATTTTTAATGATCCAATCAAAAAACAAAAATTGTCAAGGGCTCCATATAGAGAACAAAATATATAATGTTCTTGGAACATACTTTCCTTAAAATTTGGCTCAAAATAGATAAGAGGTTTAAAGATACAATCTTTTCTTTAACTTGGCCAATCAAAACAGAAATTTCCTGCGGCAGTCATTTATATTAACCAATCGGAACAAAAAGTACCTCCTATGGTTGCTTCACAATTTATTTCAGTTCATTTAAGTCACCTAAAAACAAACAAGAATTTCCCATATTCGTCATATTTTGTTATCCGATAAAGATGAAATCAGAAAACTTTGAAAACGATCTTAAAATAAATGCTATCTAATGTTTGATTTCTTCTTGCCTAGCGGTTTTACAGGAAAGACTTCATATTTTTATATTTTTAGGATGAAACAATCATAAACTAGATTTGCCTTTGGCAAACATTTTTGTAGTCTGATCTGGACGAAACGCTTAAATTTTCCACTGTAGGAAACTTTTGATAAAATTCATTTCACAAAATTTAAACCAAATAAATTCACAAAAAACTAAACAAAACTGAAGACGTCAAGATATTTTCATTGAAAGTTAAGTCTGAAATATTTTCTATCTTAAAACATTTACAAAATGATGGAATCATTTTGCTTAATTAATGTCTTAAGGTTATAAATTTGTTTGTAGGATTTGAAGCTTTCAATGAAGAACTAAACTGCAAAATATTCTTTTATTTTGTATTATTTCAACAAACGCAACAATTCAATAAAAAGATAAAAATGAGTGTTTTAAAAATGTGTCACTTGAAAAATAAGTACGTTCACAAAAAGTGACAATTTCGATTGAAAGGGTCGCAAATTCAGCATTTTCCCCATTGATATAAGTGTTGGGCTTTAGCCTTATTGAACACGAAAACACTACATTTTTAACCAAAGGGAGACAAGTCAAAATCTGTTTATTTTTTTCTTATTTTGGGGTCATGCTACATGGATTTCTCTTTGTGAAACAAAAAAAAAAAAAAAAAATTTCACGCACGATGTAATTATATGTTTTATTTGTATGGAATAAACGTTTTATTTGATATCTTTAGAGTTCATTTAAATTCACTTCTTGTAATTCAAACGGACACAAGTTTGATTTTTCATGTTAAATTTGGCATTTCAATGTTTTATCTAAGGGTACCCATAGAAAACGGGAAATACTTAACATTGTGACCACTAAATTATACAATGACAATTAAAAAATATAATTATCTCGGATTTTAAATCAAAGTAGTGGGTTCGGTGTGACCCGTTTTTGGTCGTAAAAATTAAGGGATTTTCAAATATTGACACAATATACCCTAAATCAACATAAGAACAGTACAATTGTTGCTTTTAAAAGAATCAGACATGGTTTTGCATTTAAGTGCATACATGTATGTACTAACTGATGTCGTCATGAACATCGGCTAAATTCAAACTGTACTGAATATTTCACTATTTTGGTGGAAAATAGTTTTCGTTAAAGTTAGTAATGGCCGCATTCGTGTTCATTAAAAATATTTGCATATATGATGTAACTAACAAATATACATATACCTATGGCGGGATTTTACAAAAGGCCCTTTAGAATGCCCATAGAATAACATATAACTTAAATGTAATAGCAAAATTTCTTTATCATCTCAATGCAACAACGTAACACAAAAATCATAAATATAAAAATAGGAGATGTGGCATAAACTGGATAGAATAATGCAATTTTTAACAAATTTGTTAAAATTTACGATTTTAGACCAAGTTTGAGCTACTACAACATCCTGATAGGAATATGTTTCGCCCAAAAAAAGCCCGTATCAACTAAATATGACATTACATTATGTAAAAAGTTCAATATAGCTTAGCACACGCGTTTTTTTTTAATTTTGCAGCCAAAAACAGGTCATACCGAATCTACTCCTTTACGCAAATTTGCGGCAGACGTATTGCCGTGAAGAAACCATTTTGAGGTTTAAAAAATTCAAAAAGATTGAAGACAACATGTTAGTGAGGAATGAGTTGCCATCTTTTTGGCAATGGATAACGCCCACCGCTGCTATCAGACGAATATGCGTTATCTGAAAGATTTTCAAAGGAATCTGACGTCAAAAAGCATAATCGGATAGTGAACTGGCGGCATCAGACGGCGCGCGGGAGTCATAGGTGGGCGAAATCCATAATCCATATTATTTTGTTTTTTTTTTAATTTGATAAGGCTTTCACCTGTTTTAAGTGCTTGCGTTGCAGTATCGTTGAGGTTAATGATTTATTGTTTTGATTACGGAAAGAAAAATTGAGAATATAAAAAAATGTGGAAAATTGTCCATTAGACAGCTGTCCAACACCAAATCATAATTCAACTTCAGCGAGTCACTTAAGGTATTGAAAATTAACAGGGGCGTATCCAAGGAAGATCTTAAGGGGGTACCATACACCATCAATAAAATAAATTCCACTCGTTTAATTTTCTTTATATTTTGTTTAGACTTTTACTTTGATATAAGAAGGAAAACATGAAAATTTCAAGAAATTTGAACCACACATTTCACTGGAATTATTTCAATAGATATATAGTAATTTCATCATGAAAAATTTTGATCACTGAGATGCATTAATTTCAATATAAAATGGAACTTGATTAAAACGTTTAGATGATTTTTCAGAGTTATTTCCCCTAGGTGTATGGTACCCCCTTAAAGACCCCAAACGAAAAATGTGAGTTTTGTCATAAAATACAACAATAGACTTCATCTTTTAGAAACGGACAACCACAACCACTTGACCAAAGGTTCCTGTCTTGAGCAGGCACATTTAATATGTGGTGGGGTTTAACTTGCTCTGAAAATACAATCAGGAAAGTTGTGTAAAAACAACAATAACTTTGGATCAATACATATAACAAATGCAAGAACAGGTAATACACGATAAAACAAAAGTATCGTCCTTGAAAGAGTACTCACAGGTCAGGTCTGCTAATTCAAAACCGAAAAGCAACTCAATACGACATCAATAAAAACAAACGTAATTAAATTAAGCATAAAGATCATTAGCTGTAAAAGAAAACATGGGTTTTAGCTATCAATGACAAAAATTTATAGACACTAAGTATAAAAAGTTTTATTTAAAAATATGTAAACTAGTTACCACGTTAATCAAGGTTCAATTTACGAGCGAGCATTTTTTACCATGTTTGCGTAAAAGGTAGAATTTAATGTCTCATTTTTATCACATTTTAGAAAGAACATCTTATTTTAGTACCAATCTTTATACTTATAAAAGGATTTAGTAAATATTTTAATTAATTTTTTATCACTAAACCTTGACCTTGACCTAATAATTTGTCAGACGATATTTGGCTTCTTCAAAATGTAAATGTTGTATCAAAACTTTTGTGCATTAAAGCATACAATTGATTAATGATCGTTTAAAAAAGGTAATATATACTGTAAATTTAGAAATTATTGCGTTCATTTACTATTGCGATTTTGAAACCTTAATGGAAAATGCGAGATAAATTATTTGCGATTACAAGAAAACATGTTTTTCAAATATAATTATATTTTACAGATAAAGAAATGCGGGTTTTTATTTTTGCGATAATCACTCAGTCGCATTATTCGCAATAATATAAAAAAATCGCATTTATTTCTGAATTAACAGTAACATAAAGAAATGTCTATAGAATATCTAATATAATATTTGAAACGGTCTAATCAATATATCTCAACAATGAGACGATATGTCAAAATTCCAGGATATTTCTCTACTTTAGAAGTTAAAAAGCATTAGCCATTCATTGATATTTCTTTAATGTCATTATCCTTATTTAACAAAATGAGAATCGTTTTAAAATTATTGTCAATGTGCATTTACAAAACGAATAAACTTATCACAAAATATATCTTTATAGTCATTATGGCAGTACTCCATGTTTAGTTCTGAATTTGAACGGTTGCGGATAACATGCGGCTCCATAAACCGACTCTGTCGGCGGAGGATTTTCACCTTCAACCGGTTTAATTTCAAATCTCTGAATAAACGTTATTAAATACAGAAACATTTCCATTCTAGCCAGTGACTCTCCAAGGCAAACACGTCTCCCTTAAACACAAAAAAGAAATATTTAACCATATAATATTAGCTATAAACCTTCACGTGATGTCATAATATCTGAACAATACACACGGGGTTTCCAGGACACATCAGCAATTCTATCTTAAATTAATAGTGTCTTTATGATTATGTGCACGGTTTATTGGTTTAAGTTAGTTTGTTTAATATTGAGTGTTTGTTTCTAGTAATTTCATTCCTCTCAGTTTTATTATAGAGGAAGCAATGAATACAATAAATTTTGTAGTGAATACAAGCATGTACAACGATTCCAAATATGAGACTGAGTGCAAGTCCCTTGCCTTCAGCTAGCAACTGTCTACCTTATCATACGCTTTTTAGTTGAAATTTGGCTCAAGCCAGATGCAGTGTTGCAAAATTAGACTGTATAAAATCTGATACTATATACACGATCTATATAAAGCTACAACAATCGATCGTCCTGGTCACATAAATTCGTTGTTTTTGGTTCGAATTTTGACTTTGATTGATTTAATTTATGGTTAGTTTTTTTGTCATTTATGTCTGTTTCATATTTGTTATCAAGATTTGTATACTGCACATTTATAGGTATCAATTTTATCACTTTTAAAACATTAGTTTCTTTTCGCTTTTGTTCTATATCAGGATTGTATACTGCACATGTAGAGGTAGTAATTTTACCAGTTCTAAAACACAAATGAACTATGGAGTAAATGTCACAGAGACTACACTCCCACCACAAGTAAAACAGAGGAAATTTACAAATCTAGAGGTCTTCACATTGCTCGCCACAAAGGGTTAATGCCACTTCTTGTTCTGTACAGTTTAGAACATGGTTTTTTGTTATAACAAGATTTTCTATAGTTATGTATTTACAAAAAGCATAAAGGTTAAATTGCATGAAAAATGAACATATCTAGAACAAATATTGGCCATTTATGAGTTCAGATAAGTTAAAAATTCATCATGTTCAGTTTGAAGAAACCAAAGCAAGAACCAATATTCATTTTCATAAAATTGATTTTATCTCAAAAACTTAATTACTAAAATTTTGACCTGACCAAATTGAAGAGAAAATAAGAAAACGTTTAATAAATTCGATGCCTGTTTGATTATATCTTTAAAATTTGTATACTCGCCTAATGAGAATGCAGCAATCTTTTGATGTCCCACAAGTCTGCCGTCTTTGTCTAGAAAACGTTCTGGTTTGAATACATGGCTATCAGGAAACAATATTTCATCGTACGTCACTGAATCTAGGCATGGTATTATTACACTGTTCCTTGGAATGGTGTATCCGTTATATTTAATATCATCTGTGACCATATGAGGAAGGGAGAGAAATCCAATATTTCCAAGTCTTAATGTTTCGTTGATAACGGCTTCACAATACGGCAAATTTGACCTGTCTGAAAGCTTTGGAGGACGGCCATGCCCGATAATGTCATCAATTTCTTTGCGCATTTTATTTTGAATATTCATATTGTTCAGCAAGAAAACCACAGCCCATTTTACTGCCGTTGCTGTTGTTTCCGTACCTCCTGCGAATAGGTCGTGTATTACAGCAACAAGTTCTTCCACTGAAAAAATATTTTTCAAATGCAGCCTTGTTTGTCAAGTTAATTTTGATTGGATGGCGTAGAAATTTTTAAGGGTAAAATCCACGTTTTCAACGGTCGGAACTACAAACTTTGTTTCGCCAACGCAAACCCAAAATCCGGAAATTTGATATCAAATTTTGTTTAGATTGTTCTCATAATGAGGTGATTTTTTCATTTTATTATTGAAAGTCAACACTTTAGGTGTTGACTTTTAATAATAAAAACATCAGCCACTTCTCTGCTTGTATTATATTGGTTATGTTTTCAAATAATAGATCGAGGATTTTCATTGAGAGTTCAAAGATTAAACCTGAACAAATATGTATTGGCCAGACATAGTACTTCTTTGGAAGAGAACAAACAAATATAGTAATGGGCTTGACTTTAAAAAACAATATCTGCCTCATTAAAGTTTCATGAAAATCTATGTTCTACGGTCAAATAGGAATTTTCATACAAAAAATTTCTACACCAACAACACTTCTGCTATCAATTTCCAAAAAACCCAAACGTAAAAAGATAACTACTTGATTAACATATCACCTGTACTTTAACAGTTTATTTACATTTTATGGGTTTAAAGATGTTCTTCTGGTTGCGATACAAGTAACAAGTTCAAAATATTAATGCTATAATGTGTTTATAACAAATATTCGAGAATCAAAACAATAATTTTATTTAATTTGAAAAGTGAATGGTAAATGAAAATGCCAAATTCGGTTGTGACTCGTCTCTTTGTGTAGCGACATTGTCGTTCTTAAGAAACGAAAAAGATGCGAGAAACAATAACATTACTTTGAAATATGGGAGATACCAGGAATATGTTGCAAGCCCCGCACTTGATAAGGATTATTAGGAAGAGGCGTTCTAATTATGGATAGTCATTCGGGTCGTGACAATAAAAGCTGGGTAGTTGCGGGCATATTTCATCTGCAAAACTTTCTGGTATGTAAAAAGTCAACAATGCATATTTTCATTAATACATATGCATAATTCTTACGAATGATAACATAAAAAAGGTCAAAAGTGCATGGGCGAAAGAGAAAAGACAAATGACAACAAACAAAAAAAGACAAATCGAAAAATGGCTTGACTTCCAAGAGCTCCTTTAAAAAGCGGAGCTTTTAAGACACAGTAGTCTGAATCAATGTTATCTGAAAAATATCAATAATTTTAAATAAAACGGAATGCAACTCTTAAACTGAAAGAGAAAAAAGTCAAAACGCCTGAATCCGTTAATTAGCTGTATTTTCAAATTTCACCTACCTTTGTAAGGGGTACATTCCTCTTTTCCTTTCGACTTAATTTCGAGCAAGTATGCATCAATAAAATCTCGAATGTTATTTTCATCGAAGCTTTGTTCATGCTCTACCACTTCCTGCAGAAAAAAGTCATCAATTTTGTCAAACAAGCCAGGAAGCTCTTTCACTCCAAATATGTCAAGTGGCAGACGTGCAAGAAAAGGCATGAAATTGACAGGACCGAACAAGGCAGGGCTTTCAAAAGTTATTTTTAAGGTATGGACAAATTGTATAAACTTTGGATCATCGTAATTGAAACGTCTTCCAATTGTAATTGACATAACATTATTAACCATGCTCGTGTTAAGAGAAGCTTCAAAATCAAACGCTTTTCCCTCATAACTCGACATTAAATCTGCAAATGCCTGAACTTCTTCCATTATGCTCGTTTCAAAAGATCTCTTTCCAAATCCAAAATCGCGTAGTTTCGAAATGGTGAAGGTTCTTTGATGTTTCCATGACTGCCCATTTCCGCTTACTATTCCTGTTTAAATAATAAAATTTATGACATAAATTTCATTTGTTTTTTACATATTACGTACAAATCTTAGGCAATTTAACTGATGAGGAAACAAACCATATATAGGGAAAACATGTTACTCAGAACTTAACGGTCATAAATACATGTAGATAAAAAATATCCTATTGGATTTTTTTTACATACATGTATATATTTGCTACTTTTAAAATATATATCTGATATTGTGCTCGTCGTTGAGCACATGATTCCAAAATTAGCACCAAAACATTTAATTGGAATAATGTCACATTCCGAAGACGATAAAATCTGTTTTCATATAGGAAAGACATAGGGACATTGCCGTTCCTAAAATGCATCTCTTTAAAAAATATTGCGTAATTTTCAAAGAAAAATGTAAACGTCTTTTTTGCATCCTAACACCAGTAATATTCAAAATTTAAAATCGGTTGAATATATAACGATTTTACTCAATAAATAAGTTTTTTGTATTATACCTCAGTATATGTTCTCTGACTATTTACCGGTTAAGTCATCAAAGACATTAAAATCTCCAATACACACAGAAAGAGATCGGGTATACTCTAGCGGTCACTGATGTCTACCTGAGACTACTATGTTAAAGTAATCTGGGTGTTTTCATATCAGATATACCTTTTTTCTCATTTTTTTTCAAACTAATAACACAGTTATATAATGTGATTTCGGGAAAAAGCAATTTTATTTTTCCTTCGACTTTGACTATTTCCCTCCGGGTCGGGAAATAGTCAATCTCAGAAAAAATAAAAAGACTATTTCCCTCCATGCCATTACAAAACTGTATAATATTTTTCCTTCTAATGCACCAATTTCATAAAAAATATCATAGTGGCGTCAAAAATAAAAAGAAAAAATATTTGAAATTATTGTAGTAAATGAGCATCATCATTTCTAAAAATAAAAAATACTCCTAAATCATGTTAGAAACTATCGGTTTGGGTATTAAATGATACATGGTAATGTTTATCTACGTAATAAAACGACATATCAAAATGTCAACACGATTTGATGTTAGTCGTCTATCTTTGTAAAAGTCATCTAAAAGTTTTAAAATCTCAGTGATCAAATGTTTTGATGATGAAATTACTATTAATATATCTAATTAAATTGTAACTATGGAATGTGACGTTGAATTTTGTTTTCTTTTATTTGTCAAAATTAATGACAAACAATGTATACTAAAATTAAAAAAGAAACATTTATTCAAGTGATAGTGTTTGGTACCTTACAAAAAACCAGACTTATTAATTTTTAATACATAAGGACTCATAGTGATAATTTAGTAGTGTCTTAAGATTGAAGATTTTCCGGTGTCAATTTTGATTTGATTGTCGAAAATATCCGTTTACCGCGTCGATGTAAACTCAATTTGCGACCATCAAATCACCAATTGACGCCGGCAAATCTTCAAATACAAAACTATTTCAAATACAATACTGTTAGCTCCTAATTGTTTTCTTTGTAGCTAGTGATTCCACAATGATCTATATAAATTCCAATAGTAAGTGTTAATTATACATTAAATATTTACATATTTTCATACACTTTATAAGAAAAACGTTTTACATACCTCTGTTCTTAAAGATTTCCATTAAATAAAGTGGAGGTCTGTCAGCCGTGAACTCGCCTTTCTTGATAAATAATTCACGAAGCGCTTCCATCCCATTAACAACAGTTACCCAGTGAGGTCCGATGGACAAACAAAATACATCACCATATTTTTGTCGCAGACGACGGAAATGTTTCACAATGTGTTCCTTTCCGGAAATATTGTGCAAATTTCCAATCAGAGGTAATGGAGTTGGTCCGGGTGGAAAATTCGACGGTTTTCTTGATCTGATCCATAACAGAACTAGCAAAATAGAAATAAGGAAAATACTTAAGTCAAACAGCTGGATATCAAACATCGTGATCTGAAATATAACTGTCAGGTTGATATTGACAAACGTATTTAGTTTATATATATCACAGGAAAACATGTGATCTATTTATCTTCTCCGAATAAACACCATTGCATATTTAAATCTAGATTTAAATAATGAGACTTAGAATAAAATGTATTCAATCAGATGTTTTTAAAACGAATTTTACAAAGGAAATACGAAAAATACAAAAAATTCTCTTCAATTAAATTACAAAAATCATCTTCAAAACTTTTATTTTAAAATAATCTGATTGATCATATCCTACATGAACTTTTTAACCTGTGCTCGATCGCGAACTCTCAAATCTCTCAAATGTGGCAAATGATTTGAAATTAATGGAATGTACTTATGAAGTAGGTAACAGAACCTGTAATCCAGTAGATGTCGTTAGGTTAATTTCACCTAAATTCAAATATTTATATAGGAAAGGTCGGCACATCATAGATTCCAATTAAAATTCTATTTGTTTGTTTTAATGTGCAAACTCTAAAAATAGGAAACATTGGTCCACATATAATCAGTTATCTCCCTTGTCTTGAACTCGAAATTTCGAG